>LNAC01000731.1:169575-185305 GCA_002007465.1 Ailurus styani
GGGAGCCCGATGCGGGCCTCGATCCCAGGACCCTGAGATCATGACCTGAGCCGAAAGCAGAGGCTTTAACCCACTGAGCCACCCAGGCGCCCAAGTGTTCTGATTTAAAGGACAGTGAAGGAGGATGCACCTGTGAAATGACAGAGCAAAAAGTTCCACTCAGTTCTAGGAATGTAGAATTAAAACCCCAGTATATCTCCTAGAAGCATCTCTGGGTAGTCTCACCCACTGTGTTTCTGGGGATGAGGCAGAAGTAAAGGAATGTGTGGCTTTGTTAAAGAAAATGTTCTCCAGCCTGAAGCCCATCATCCTTCATTTTGCTTAACCTTGAAAGGATTAAGTATGTGACAAATTATTTAAAAATTATATTTGAGTGATCCTAATGGGTGGTTTTAAAAACACTTCAGTGTGAGATCATGGCTTAGGCCTTCCGTGGCTGAGTGACTTATCAATTCTTTATATATGCAGCTGCTATGTTTCCGCTTATCTGGGTCCACGTTTAAGTTAGCTGTCTGTTTTCTCTATACACTCTGCATATCTCAGATTACATTGTCCTTTTATCCTCCAGAGAATGTGTACTCAAGGTATGGAAAATAACTTTCATATTACTGTAAGCACAATGTAATTATGATAGCGAGTCTGCTGAAAAACCATGACTATCAACCACACTTGTAATTTTTCCTCCAAAAAATTAGAGATGGCTTAAAATTGCTTTTTTGATGCTGAGCATCTTAATGCGGTAAGGTTTTGCCACTTAATAGTGCTTATAGACCCCCGGATAAAACTACAATTGTGTTGTTGAAAATAGTTACTTTTAAAAACGTCTTCTTGGTGCTTACCTCTTACGGCATTTGGCCCAGGGGCAAAGGTTTTGTGGGTATTTGATTAAATATTTCTATTTTTTTCCTTTGATGTTGCTATTAGTAAATGTGCACCCGATATCAGTCATACAGGTAATACAGGTATGTATAACAATACTATGCATCAATTTGTATTGAAACAATTTATATTAAAAGTGAGATTTCTTTTTATGGTTGACAAAACTTGGGAGAAAGCTTGTTTTCTTGGACTCTAATGATTGAGTGTTCATGTAGTAGTTACAGAAGATACCATGCAGTTTTTTCCTTTTTCTCTCCATATAATTTTAAAAGAATATTTTATCTCCTATTTCTTTATCATTAGGACATTGTGCCTCTAATAAAGCCAGGGGTTTGTTTTTTCAGCTTCACACATCAATATCCTAGTTAGGTTAAATGTTTTAATCATCTCAAAGATATGAGTGGTATCTTCTATCCATATTAGTGCTAGGGATGTTTGTGACCTTCTCCAGAGTAAAATGGATGGTAGTGGGGTTGACTGACTGTTGACTGAAGTAGTCTGGTACTGGGACTTTTGTATCAGGAAGAACACTAATACTTACAAGAACTGCTTTAATTTTTCATAGTTAAGTGATATATCTCTGAAGTCATGCCAAATTGGGGTATCATAAATACGTGGAAGATTTTTTTTTTTAGGCAGTGTTTATTAGGTGGCAAAGAGTAGCCTTTATGCTGACAAGGTTAACAGTATGAGAAAAGGGCAGGTTTAGGTTGCAAAGGTCATTTCTAGTCATGGAAATAACATATTTTTATGTGAAGGTAATTATACCCATACTTACTACCAGTAGGATATGTACTTAGATTTAGGGATGCGGTGTTTAAAATTGTACTACCCCTACTATACAAATGTTAGTGAGTTTTTTTTTGTGCAGTGGAGTGGATAGGTTTCTCTAATTTAAATGTGCTATCTCTCTAGTGACCAGTGGCAACAATATACTGAGGGTAGTGGTGTCGTTTGTGACCTGGAACAGTTTTTCCTCTGAAGTATATTATGAATTAACTGCTCCATAGGAAGAATTTGTTGACACTGTGATCATAACTTAAATTTTTGAGTGTTTACTACATGCCAAGCACTGTGCTAATATGGCAATGTACATCGTCGTATTTAGTCTTCGCAACAGACCTATGACATATATGCCATTGTTATCCCTGCTGTACAGATCAAGAAACTATGGATTGTAGAGGTTAAGTAACTTCCAAAAAATCACATAGGTATTAAGTTGCGGGGCTGGAAATTGTGACAGTTTGACACCAAATTCTTTACCCTCAGTGACTACTATAGTACCTCCTTTGTATGTGGTTTATAGAGACTTATTTGCTGTTCGGAGTGTTTGGATCTCTGCTACTTTTTTTTTTGGTGGAGGAGACACAGGAGGTGAAATGGAAATGATAATAGGGATTATATCTCTTCCTGCTGATGTTAGGAGAAGTAGCACTGTATAATGGAAACCACTTTGGACTTATAATAAGAGATCATAATAGAGATCAGTTTGATCTTTGTACATATATCTACATATAGAGAGATAATTTAAAAGCAACCTAGAAGCAATTGCTTGTTGCAATTTATACTATCACATATAAAAAGTTAGATTTATAAAACAAGTGGTGGATGATTATTTTGAAGAAAGTTTTGATTTATTCTTTTAATTTGTCAGTTTCCATAATAATTTTAAATATGCTGAGCTTTTCAGTAGCATGTCTATTATGATAAAACAGGGTATGTGTATATGGTGGCACTCTGCTTAAGTTGCCCAGTTCACTTTTGTTTTTACCAATTTAACTAACCATCATATCAAATTCTATTTACTCAACTATCTATATAATTTTAGTTTTGTGTATGTATTTATAAATGAGTCTGTCCTTTGATTGTATAAGATTTTGTATGTACATTTTTTCTGTTTTTATTTGACTTTTAATGTCTATGTATTCAACACATGAGACTCCTGACCTTGAGTTAACCTTGATAATTGATTCATGTTGTGTCTACCAGGTTTATATGCCAAACCTGTTTTTTCCTTTTGTAATTCCAAAGTGAGCTGATTTTGTAAGGCTGTGTGAGGCAATATTGTGAGACAATGTAAATATCCTATTTCTCCTCATACTTTTGCCTGCTTAAAATTAGCATATATTGAGGATTCTGGCCTGAATAATTATTACTGTGATATTTGCTAAATAGTAGTTTTCAGTTTTTAACATATTCTGCATTTAATAATTGAATTCTAATATAACAAAACTTTGCCTTCTCTATTATTTACTTATTATCCATTCAGTTACTTACAGCAGTATGGAGTTATGGATATTTGCTTTATTATATGAATTATAAAGAGTTTTGCTATTTTTACTTTTATTTTTCCTGAAATTACCTCAGATTTGGCCAATAGGAGCGTCTTCCAGTTGGCTCCTGTGTCCCTGTCATTTTTTGAGCATTCCCTTACATTCTGGTACTACAAGATGTTCCAGCCTCATTTTTTCTATTTTCCCTGCCCCAACTGTGGAATCAGCCATTTTTCCAGGGAGCTCTGATTCTTTTTATTAGATAATGGTATTTAGAAGTCAAGGTCTGGGTACCTGGTGTGCTCATGGCTATTGAGGTGTCATTGCTTCTATGCCTTCTCAGGAGACAAAACTAAGAAATAGATGTATATACACACAGTTGTATACCCATGTATTTATCTATCTTTTTGCAATCTCCCTTTGTGTATATTTATATTAAAAACCATGAATTTGTACTGATATCACTGATTTCCAATCTAAGACCATGGAATAAAAATACATCTTTGATATTGTGGAATCTCATTGCTTTCTGGTATCCTCGTCAGACATGATTTGTGGGCTTGGGAGAGGTCTTATACAGAATCTTTAAAAGCTTGGCCTCTGGAGTCAGACCTGGAATCTGGCAGGAAGATGTGTCACCTTCAAGCAGGTGGTAACCTCTAAGCCTTAATTCCCTCATTGGCAAAAGGGGGTGGGTGGTACCTATGTCACAGGTTGTTGTGAGGATAAAGTGAAAGGAGTTATGTAAAGCATTTAGAATAGTACTTGGCAAATCATGAATAAATTTAAGATTTCATTACTGTCATTACAAATTATTGACTTGTCATTTGTTAATGCATTAACACTCAAATTCTCTGCTGATTTTCAAGGTCTACTGTGATCTTTCCCTCTGTCCAACCTTGTTTTTCTTTACAATTTACAATATACATTCTCCATTCTAGTCTAGGTGAGCTTTCACATAATCCCTTGAGCACTACATATGTATGTTGCCTCTCCATTTTTTAAAAAAAGATTTTATTTATTTGATAGTGAGAGAGAGCACAAGTAGACAGTAGGGAGAGGAAGAAACAGGCCCCCTGCTGAGCAGAGAGCCTGACGTGGGGTTGGATTCCAGGACCCCGATATCATGACCTGAGCCAAAGGCAGATACTTAACTGACTAATCTACCCAAGTGCCCCTCGCCTCTACATTTTGATTGGAATCCTATGGATCCAAATCTTTGCTCAGTTTCAGTGTGATGTTTATATTTATCCAGCAGATATTTATTCAGCTGCTTGTAAGTACTTAAGAGTTGTATATGTTGTTTTATTTCTACCCTCTTGGATATGTACTGTTCACAAAATCATTTTGTGCTAGACACTGTGGATAAAACTAAATAAGACAGACAAGTTTCTTGCCTCTGTGGAGTTTACATGCTCATGAGAATAGTCTTTCTGTGAAACTTTCCATGGCTATTACATATCAATGGTTGATTTTACTCTTCTTTGAACATTTGTAATATTTAGCCTCTTCCTGTCTAGTATCTAAATGTATTTAGTCTTACAAGCATTTTGTTTCATGAGATTTTATCTGTTCTTCCTATTAGATTATAGGCAAGAAGTGTGTATTTGTTCATTTGTTCAACCAGTTTACATGTTGGTTTTGTCTAATAGCAAAAGTAATATATGCTCAGTATTGGAAACTTGAAAAGTGCGGAAAATTATAAAGAAGAAAATAAAAACATGTCCACAGTTCTATCAACAGCATAGAAATAACCCCAATTATTGTTAATGATTTTCCTCTTTATGTATCTAATCTTTTTTTAAAAAAGTAAATTGGTTAAAATTTTTAAAAAGTTGGGATTACTTCATATACAGTTTTTTTTCACTTATTAAGCTTTTTCCCATGTTATTAAAATTCTTTGTTTAAAGTTACTAGTTTTAGGGGCACCTGGTTGGTGCTTGCAGCCCATTAAGTGTCTGACTCTTGGTTTCAGCTCAGGTCATGATCTCAGAGTCCTGGGATCAGGCCCCACTTTGGGCTCCATGCTCAGTGTGAAGTCTGCTTGAGATTCTCTCTCCTTCTCCCTCTACCCTTCCTGCTCATGCTCTCTCTCAAATAAATAAATAAATCTTAAATAAACATACTAGTTTTAAATGACTATATAATTTATACACACCACAATTAAATTACCTATTCACTTTTTTCTTTTTTAAAAATTTTATTTAAATTCAAGTTAGTTCATATATAGTATAGTAAATAAATCTTAAAAAAACATACAAATTTTAAATGACTGTATATAATTTATACATACCACAATTAAGTTACCTATTCACTTTTTTCTTTTTTTAAAGTTTTATTTAAATTCAAGTTAGTTCATATATAGTGTAGTATTAGTTTCAGGGGTAGAATTTAGTGATTCATCAGTTACATATAACACCCATTGCTCATTTTATCAAGTGCCGTCCTTAAACCCATCACCCAATTACCCAACTACATCCCCTCCAGCAACCCTCAGTTTGTTCCCTGTATTTAAGAATCTCTTATGGTTTACCTCCCCCTCCTTATCTTATTTTAGTTTTCCTTCCCTTATTCACTTTTATATAATACTTTTTAGAGATTTTTTAAAGTAATCTCTATACCCAATATGGGGCTCAAACTCAAAACCCAATATCAAGAATCACATGCTCTACTGACTGAGCCAGCCAGGTGCCCCTATAGAATATATTTTTAAATTTCAAGTTTTGAAAGCCATTTAAGAAAAACTGCCATAAATAATTCTTATTCCATATTTTATATTCTTTTATTAGTATTGGCTCTATGGGGAAATTAGTGGGTTAAAAGCCATTAGTATTTTCAAAGTCTTCAGTACATGCAGTAGACCCTGACATTTAGAAAGGTGATATCAACAGATAAAATTTTGATAGCTAACATTTTTTTAGCAGTTACTATGTTATACCTGTTAAGTAGATAATATTATTCCTACTTTTATGTATAAGGAATCTGAGGCCTACCAGGTAGTTAAGTAACTTGACCAAAGTCATGCAGCTAGTAAATAATTCGGCCAAGATTTGAATCAGAATGGTCTGGCTCGAAAACCTGCTCATGAGGTTTTCTCAGTCCATATTCTCATACATGATAGATAATACAGAAAAATAAAAGTCATGTTGAAAAGTTGAATAATTTCCACTGCCCTGTCTATAACCCCTTCCTGTGACTGGTCACTTGACTTTTTAAATTTTATTATATTTTTTTTTACTTTTTTTAAAAAAAGGATTTTATTTATTTGACAGAGAGAGAGACAGTGAGAGAGGGAATACAAGCAGCGGGAGTGGGAGAGGGAGAAGCAGGCTTCCCGCTGAGCAGGGAGCCCCATGAGGAGCTCAATCCCAGGATCCTGGGATCATGACCCGAGCCAAAGACAGACCTTAACGACTGAGCCACCCAGGCGCTCCATGACTTGATTTTAAAGATATACTCATGACTGGCCCATCCTTTAATAACTCTTTACAGTAATTGCCTAGAGCATCCATCCTCGAGGACCTAAATTTTAATTTTTTAAATAATTTTTATTTATTTATTTGACACAGAGAGAGAGCACAAGCAGGCAGAGTAGCAGGCAGAGGGAGAAGGAGAAGCAGACCCCTGCTGAGCAAGGAGTCCGACACAGGGCTTGATCCCAGAACCCCGGGATCATGACCTGAGCTGAAAGCAGTTGCTTAACCAACTGAACCACCCAGGTGCCCCTAAATTTTAATTTTGTAAACCATGCATTCCTCTGCATTTCTCCCCTGGACAGGAGGTGGAGCCTGCCATGAATACCACCACCTCCACCACCCTCCCCCAGCCACCTCTTCCTAGCAATAGCAAGGATATAACATACCCCAAACCCACTGACATTCCCCCTTCCCTAGGAGAGTTGTGGAATGCATCTGAAATGGGAGCCCCTTTTGCTCTCCCTTCTCACCCTCTTTGCCTGTCCCTACCTCACAGCTACCTATGATGCTTACACTTAAATGGCGATGTCTTTGTCTAGTGCTATCCCTTGCTTTCATCTTTCCCTTAGTCCTCTAGGACCTTTCCCCCATTAATTGCTAATCTATTTTTCTCACTTCGGGGTGATGCTATTTCAGCCCCCATCTCCTCTTTTAAGAAACAAACTTCTAAGTATACATGGAATCAGAGGTTCCCCCATCCATTTTGTACCACTCCCACTTTACCTTGTGTTTTCTCACTAGCTAAGAGACTTTATTGCCTTTATGCCAGCCTTGTAGCTTGTGCAGCTCAAATGTATTCCTCTGTAAAATCACAAATTGTTACGCATTATGGCTTTTCCAGGTGGCATCTGAATAGCTTGAACTTTAAACTTCTGAATGATAGAGATCTGCTCTTGCCAAATTACTTTGCAGAATGGTTTTACCAATTATACTCCTATCAGTAGTGTATAAGAGTGCCTATGAGACAACCTTAATAATTTTTTTTATCTAGTACAGTGACTATGGAATTGATGTCCAATTGATTGCCAGTTGGTTGGTTGATTTGGTTCTATCCTCTAATGATTTTCTTTTTAAAATGTAATGATTCCATTATCTCATCCCCTTCTGACAATAGCAACCATGGAACAGAAGTAATTTTTGAAAATATATTCTCTCTAATTAACATTATAAATGAACCACCTAGCCACTTAACTAAGTCTTCATTACAAAGATTTTTTTAATAGCAATAATTCTTGAGGTTTTTTTGGAGAGGCATCTTTAGTGTGATCTCTGATACATAGGCTCCTTTAATTTTAACAAACCAGATTCTCATTTTATGCATCAATGCTTGAGTTTATTTACCTTTATGATGTATCCAGGTCCAACTGCCCTTTGTTCCTTTAGCAGCTTCTGCTGGCCTTTAACCAAAAGTGTAGTCTGTGATGGTACTTGCTACCATGATGAAATGGGAACCTTAAATCCCCTGCTATTTGCTAACCAAAGACAACCAAAAGCAAATGTTATAATGAAACAGGCTTTTGCTAAATTCAATTTTTAATTTTTTTTTAATTTTACTGAATCTGGTGTAAACATTACATTTACTTATTAACTCTGAGACTCATAAGCACTGCTTATGAACAAGTGCTAGTCAAGTTAATGGAATTGGTTTTATGACAGTAAGTACTAAAATAAGACTGTAAGAAATTCTATTGGCATTTGTATCATTTTATAATTCACTCAAATAACACTCTTCCTATATGTTATGAGAACTGGAACTAAATTGCTTCCCAATTTTCCTGTAGTATATATGACACTAATGGAATACTAAAGGAGATCTTGGAACTTGAGGAGGAAAATGATATCAAGAGTGGGACACTAGGGAAAATTTGTTTAGTGTATTCTGCATTTTGGGCTCTCTAGGACTTTGCTAATGGAGGAGAGGTCCTTCTCTGTCCATATCACAATCTAATTGATGTAGTAAAACATTTCCTATATGAAAGATAGGCATAATAGTGCCTGTTTATATCAGATAAGTTTTTTTTTTCTGTTGCAGGTGGTGGAAAACACTAATTCAGCTGTCTTAACAATAAAGGAAAATTTTAGCTCACTTATCAAGAAGTTTTGAAGTAGAGTATCTCTAAGGTTAATCAGTTCAGCCAAATAATGACCTAGGTTCTTTCTTCTTTCTGTTGTCATACTCTGCCTAACAACTTACTCTCAGATTAGTGCCCTTCAGACTAGCGGGATGGGTGCTGCATTTCCAGAAATCACATGCAGACACCACAATGCAGACACCACAATGACCAGTAAAAGAAGAGTATGAACTGTTTGTTCATTTGTGTCCTCTTTTATCAGCAATGAAAACTTTCTCAGGTGTCCCATACCTCCACCCTGAAAACACCCCTTACATCTCATTGGTTAGAATTGTGTTGTATGTATATATTTATACAAGTACATTGGCAAGTGAAATAGGACCATAAAAGTAGTTAGACCAGTGACTCAACACCCCTGTTTCCAAAGCACATTGGTGCCTGGAAAAAATCTGAATAAAAGCAAGGTTCTTTTAGGAAGGAGGAAATAATTCCTGTTTCATGATCTCATGAGCTTGTCCTCAGAATTAGTTGAGTTACAGATTTTTAAGAAATTGATGTATTTGTTAAATGTAAGATGTATTACTTAATAAGGAAACTAATGTTTTATATAGTTGTATAAATGAAAGATATTGAGTATTTACATAATTATGGACATTTTAGATCTAGAGGGACATTAAAGATCTTTTAAGTCAGTGGTTTTCAAAGTGTGGTCTCTGGACCCCTGGGATTCCTAAGATCCAATCAGGAGGAATATGAGGACTATTTTAATAAGAGTATGAAGGGCGCCTGGGTGGCTCAGTGGGTTAAAGCCTCTGCCTTCGGCTCAGGTCATGATCTCAGGGTCCTGGGATCGAGGCCCGCATCGGGCTCTCTGCTCAGCAGGGAGCCTGCTTCCTCCTCTCTCTCTGCCTGCCTCTCTGCCTACTTGTGATCTAATTTCTCTCTGTATCAAATAAATAAATAAAATCTTAAAAAAAAGAGTATGAAGATATTTTGCCCTTTTCACTGTGTTGGGATTTGCACTGATGGTGGGTAAAACTGTTAATGCAGTGTACCAGATTGTCCTAGTTGTTGTATTCTTCATATACTCAGGAGATAAAAAGCCAATTTTACTTAAAAATGGTCTTAGTGTAGTATTAATTTTATTAATTCTTGACCCTTGAGTGCACATTTTTTAAATACTCTGTATGACAAAAATGGGAAATATACACAAAACACTTGTGTATATTGAAGTAAGCTCATTGTCTTCAGGAAAAGCACGTGTGCAGTTGATTGAGTTGTAGGCTGAACTAGCTGATCTTTGCATGGAACACATTTTTATTGAAAGAACAACTGAGACAAACTATAGTTATTCAGACTTAGGTATTTGGCAAGCATTTTCTCGAAAATGAGCAAAGTGACTATCACTTAAAGGAAAACTACTGGAAGTATTTGTTGCCAATAAACAAATTTGAACTTTTCAAGTAAGAATTAGAACTAGAATTTGAATCTGCCACACTGAGCTTGACAGCTTCCCAGATCTTAGTCTTTTCTAATGAGATTGGTAATTATATTAATGTATATGATTTTTTGATATTGTATAATGAAATGTGTTAACATTTGGAAATTGTACAAATCTCAGTGAACTAATATTTTCCAAATGACTAATGCATGATGTTATAATATCATGCATGGGTAAAAGATCCATTCAGAGGCAAGATAGATAAATGAGTTTTAATGTAATTGAGTACAAATAGTTAATTTATGAGGTTTCAGATTCTGTGTTGCAACTAACCGTACGTAGAGTCTACCACTTATAGAGCTTTGGCATAGTATCAAAAAAATATCCACAATGATCATAAAAGGCTATTAAAATACTCAATTTTCCAAATATATAACTTTATGAAGCCAGATTGTCTTCATATATTTCAACCAAAACAACATATTGCAACAGAATGAATGCAGAATCAGATATGAAGATCCAGCTATTTTAACCAAAAAAAACATATTGCGACAGAGTGAATGCAGAAGCAGATATGAGGAAGCTGTCTTCTATCAAGACAGACATTAAAGAGATTTGCCAAAAAATAAAATAAAATAAAATAAAACAATCCAGACAATCCATCTTCACACTTTTTTATACTTTTGGAAAATGTAAATGTAATTAGTTTTCATAAAAATGCATAACATATGTTAATATGTAATGGGCTCATTATTGTCACTTAAATTTTTTTATTTGAATTTTACTTAGTTAACATATAGTGCATAGTATTGTCACTTTTAAATGAATGAATATTTTAAATATTACTCAGATTTATTTTATATGGTATGTATTGATAGATATAACCCACCTAAACAAAAGCTCTTGGAGTCCTCAATGATTTTCAAGGGAGTAAGAGTCTTGAGTCCAAAAAGTTTGAAAACCACTACTCTACAGAGAACAACTCCACCATTTTATAGGAAAGTGAAATGATTATTGAAGGACGCAGCTAGTTAGTTTCAGAAGCAGAACAGGAATCTTACTCTAGTCATCTTTTCAGTATACCGCTTTGGTTTAGGGATTGGTGAGCTGTTAATATGATTTTGTAATTTTATTCATCCTAGTAGATACAATTAAACTACTAAATAGAAATGGTGATACTAGATTGTACTCGTGTATCTTTCCTACCATCTTCAGTCCAATCGTCAAGTCAGAAACTTTCTTACCATATAAACCACAGCAGAGGAGATGATGATGAAGAAGGACAATGAACTAGAGTTAGTTATTTTTGGACACTAGATTGGAAAACCCATGGCATCAGGATCCTTGTCTTACATATTTTTGTATTCACCACAGTATATAGGCTGGTTCCTTGCATATAGTTGGTTCTCAGTAGCTAATTGTTGAATGAATTTTGAAGTTGGGGTAGGTAGATTCAGATAGTACTAGAGACAAGACCTAGAATCAGTGGAATGAGTTACAGGAACACTTGGTATC
Source organism: Ailurus styani (assembly GCA_002007465.1). Lineage (NCBI taxonomy): Eukaryota > Metazoa > Chordata > Mammalia > Carnivora > Ailuridae > Ailurus > Ailurus styani. Next base: position 181,232 of record LNAC01000731.1, read on the forward strand.
AATGATTTTCTAACAGTTAAGCTATTTAATAATGGAAATGCCCCATTTCAGAAAGTGCTCAAAGAGGGAATGTATACTACCTTGTCAGCAATACCCAGGCAGTGTCTTTTAACTGTAAAATTCTATTGTTCTGGTTGTTAGAAGGAAAATTCTTTCTTATTGAGCTCAAATCTGCCTCTCTATAGTTTTTAAGCAACTTTGAGGTACAGTTGCTATATACAGTAAAATGCACGTATTTAAAGTATACAATTTGAGGAGTTGTGACCTATGTAAATGCTTGTGAAACCATTGATACATTAAAAATAATCAACATATATATCACCAGAAAAGATTTCCATACCTCTTTATAGTCCTTCCCTCCCTTCCTACTTTCCTGTCATCCCCTTAAAAAGTCCTTTTTTAATTAATTTACTTTGATGGCTTTATTGAAAATCAATTGAATGTGTATGTACAGGTCTTGGATGGAACTCACTAGTCTGTTCTGTTGATATTTTTGTATATCCTCATGCTAATATCCTACTATCCTAATTATTTTGGCATTATAACTCTTTAAATTTTGTAGTATGACTCCTTCAGATTTATTCTTCATGATTGTCTTTACTACTGTCTTGGCTATTGATTCCATATAAATTTTATATATTTTTATTTTTTGATCTTTAATATTGAGTTTTTATTACTACTTTTTTGTTTCCTTTTGTAATTTTAAGTTTTTAGTTTAAATTCCAGTTAGATACCAAATAGTGTAATATTAGTTTCAGGAATAGAATTTAGAGACTCCTCACTTCCATATAACACCCAGTGCTCAATTTTTTAAGATTTATTTATTTATTTGACAGAGAGATCACAAGTAGAGAGGCAGGCAGAGAGAGGAGGAAGCAGGCTCTCTACTGAGCAGGGAGCCCGATGCAGGCCTCGATCCCAGGACCCTGAGATCATGACCTGAGCTGAAGGCAGAGGCTTTAACCCACTAAGCCACCCAGGCTCCCCCAGTGCTCATTTTTTAAAAAATTATTTAGATTCAATTGGCCAGTATATAGTACATCATTAGTTTCAGATGTAGTGTTCAATATTTCATCGGTTGCTTAGAACACCCAGTGCTCATCACATCCCATGCCCTCCTTAATGTCTTATCACCCAGTTACCCTACTCCCCTACCCACCTCCTTTTCTGCAACCCTCAGTTTGTTTCCTATAGTTAAGAGTCTCTCATGGTTTGTCTCCCTCCCTGATGACCTTCCATTCAGTTTTCTCTCCCTTCCCCTATGATCTTCTGCCCTGTTTCTTAAATTCCATATATGACTGAGCCATATGATAATGGTCAACATAATACCCTCCACTTCCATCCATGTTGATATAAATGGTAAGTATTCATCCTTTCTGATGACTGAGTAATACTTCATTGTGTATGTATAACACATCTTTATCCATTCATCTGTTGATGGGCGTCTTGGCTCTTCCCACAGTTTGGCTATTGTGGACATTGCTGGTATAATCATTGGGGTTCAGGTGCCCCTTTGGGTCACTACATTCATCTTTTGGGTAAATACCTAGTAGTGCAATTGCTGGGTAATAGGGTAGCTCTATTTTTAACTTCTTGAGGAACCTCCATACTGTTTTCCAGAATGGCTGTACCAGCTTGCATTCACACCAACAGTGTAAGAGGGTTCCCCTTTCTCTGCATCCTCGCCAACATTTGTTGTGTCCTGTCTTGTTAATTTTAGCCATTCTGACTGGTGTGAGGTGGTATTTCATTGTGGCTTGGATTTTTATTTCCCTGATGCTGAGTGATGTGGATCATTTTTTCACATGTCTGTTGGCCATTTGTATATATTCTTTGGAGAAATGTCTGTTCATATCTTCTGTCCACTTCTAGACTGGATTATTTGTATTTTGGGTATTGAGTTTGAGGAGTTCTTTATAGATCTTGGATACTAGGGCGCCTGGGTGGCTCAGTGGGTTAAAGCCTCTGCTTTCGGCTCAGGTCATGATCTCAGCGTCCTGGGATCGAGGCCCGCATCGGGCTCTCTGCTCAGCAGGGAGCCTGCTTCCTCCTCTCCCTGTCTCTCTGCCTGCCTCTCTGCCTACTTGTAATTTCTCTCTCTCTGTGTCAAATAAATAAATAAAATCTTTAAAAAAAAAGATCTTGGATACTAGCCCTTTACTTGATAGATCATTTGCAAATATCTTTTCCCATTCTGTAGGTTGCCTTTTAGTTTTGTTGACTATTTCCTTTTCGGTGCAGAAGCTTTTTATCTTAATGAAGTCTCAACAGTTCATTTTTGCTTTTGTTTCCTTTGCCTTTGGAGACGTGTCTAGCAAGAAGTTGCCGTGGCTGAAGTCGAAGAGGTTGCTGCCTGTGTTCTCTAGGATTTGGATGGATTCCTGTCTCACGTTTAGGTCTTTCATCCATTTTAAGTTTGTCTTTGTGTATGGTGTAAGATAAGGGGTCTAGTTTCATTCTTCTCCATGTGGCTCTCCGATTTTCCTAGCACTGTTTATTGAAGAGACTGTTTTTCCATTTCCTTTCCTGCTTTGTTGAAGATTAGTTGACCATAGAGTTGAGAGTCCATTTCTGGGTTTTTTCTTCTGTTCCATTGATCTATGTGTCTGTTTTTGTGCTGGGACCATACTGTCTTGATGATTACACCTTTGTAATATAGCTTGAAGTCCACAGTTGTGATGCCACCAGCTTTGGTTTTCTTTTTCAGCATTCCTCTGGTTATTTGGTGTCTTTTCTGGTTCCATACAAATTTTAGGATTATTTGTTTCAGCTCTGTGAAAAATGTCGATGGTATTTTTGATAGGGATTACATTGAATGTATAGATTGTTCTGGGTAGCATAGGCATTTTTACCATATTTATTCTTTCAATCCATGAGCATGGAATGTGTTTCCATTTTGTTATGTCTTCCTCAATTACTTTCATAAGTGTTCTGTAGTTTTTAGAGTACAGATCCTTTACCTCTTTGGTTAGCTTTATTCCTAAGTATCTTACGGTTTTGGGGGCAATCGTAAATGGGATCAATTCCTTAATTTCTCTTTCTTCTGTATCATTGTTAGTGTATAGAAGTGCAGCTGATTTCTGTGCATTGATTTTATATCTTGCCATGTTGCTGAACTCCTGTATGAGTTCTGGCAATTTTGAGGTGGAGTCTTTTGGTTTTTCCACATAAAAATACCATGTCACCTGTGAAGAGTGGGAGTTTGACTTCTTTGCCAATTTGAATGCCTTTTATTTCTTTTTGTTTTCTGTTTGCTGGGGCTAAGAGTTCTAGTACTATGTTGAACAACAGTGGTGAGAATGGGCATCCCTGTCATGTTCTTGACTTTAGGGGAAAAGCTCTTAGTTTTTCCCCCATTGAGAATTGTATTTGCTGTGGGCTTTTCATAGATGGCTTTTATGATACTGAGGTATGTTCCCTCTATCCTTACACTGTGGAGAGTTTTAATCAAGAAAGGATGCTGTATTTTGTCAAATGCTTTATCTGCCTCAATTGAGAGGATCATATGGTTCTGGTCCTTTCTTTTATTAATGTAGTGTGTCACATTGATTGATTTGCAAATGTTGAACTACCCTTGCAGCCCAGGAATAAATCCCACTTGGTCATGGTGAGTAATCTTTTTAATGTACTGTTGGATCTTATTGGCTAGTATCTTGGTGAGAATTTTTGCATCCATATTCATCAGGTATATTGGTCTGTAATTCTCCTTTTTGGTGGGGTCCTTGTTGGTTTTGGGATCAACACCCAGTGTTCATTACAAGTGCCCTCCTTAATACTCATCACCCATTTAATCCATCCCCCCACCCACCTCTTGTCAAGCAACCCTAGTTTGTTCTCTGTAGTTGAGTCTGTTTTATGGTTTGCCTCTCTTCTTCCCCCCTGTTCATCTGTTTTGTTTCTTTTTTTTTTTAATTTTATTTTTATTCTTTGCCCAAGGGGTACAGGTCTGTGAATCATCAGGCTTACATCTTTCACAGCACTCACCAAAGCACAAACCCTCCCCAATGTCCATAACCCATCCACCCTATCCCTACCCTCCCACCCCCCAGTAACCCTCAGTTTGTTTTGTGAGAT
>LNAC01000731.1:189553-228282 GCA_002007465.1 Ailurus styani
TAGATATTTATGATTGTTAGATCTTCTTGTTGGACAGATCCTTTTAGTATGATATAGTGTCCTTCTTCATCTCTTATGATATTCTTTGCCTTAAAGTCTAGTTTATCTGATATAAGGATTGCCACTCCAGCTTTCTTTTGCTGTCCATTGGCATGGTAAATTGTTTTCCATCCCCTCACTTTAAATCTGGAGGTGTCTTTGCGTGTAAGATGAGTTTCTTGTAGACAGCATATCGATGGGTCTTGTTTTTTTATCCATTCTGATACCCTGTGTCTTTTAGTTGGGGCATTTAGTCCATTTACATTCAGAGTAACTATTGAGAGATATACATTTAGAGAGCCTTTGTATTGCCTGTAAGGTGACTGTTACTGTATAGTGTTTCTTCCTTTCTGGTCTATGTTTCTTTTAGGTTCTCTTTGCTTAGAGGACCCCTTTCAATCTTTCCTGTAGGGCTGGCTTGGTGTTTGCAAATTCCTTGAGTTTTTGTTTGTCCTGGAATTTTTTTATCTCTCCTTCTATTTTCAGTGACAGCCTAGCTGGATATAGTATTCTTGGCTGCATATTTTTCTCGTTTAGTGCTCTGAATATATCATGCCAGCTCTTTCTGGCCTGCCAGGTCTCTGTGGATAGGTCTGCTGACAATCTAATATTTCTACCATTGTATGTTATAGACCTCTTGTCCCGAGCTGCTTTCAGGATTTTCTCTTTGTCACTAAGACTTGTAAGTTTTACTATTAGATGACGGGGTGTGGACCTATTTTTATTAATTTTGGGGGGGCTTCTCTGTGCCTCCTGGATTTTGATGCTTGTTCCCTTTGCCAGATTAGGGAAATTCTGTATTAAGATCTGCTCCAATATACCTTCTGGCCCTCTCTCAATCTCGTCCTCTTCTGGGATCCCAATTATTCTAATATTGTTTCGTCTTATGGCATCACTTATCTCTCGAATTCTCTCCTCATGGTCCAGTAGTTGTTTGTCTCTCTTTTCATCCTCTTCTTTTTTCTCTGACATTTTGTCTTCTAAATCACTAATTCTATCTTCGGCTTCATTTATCCTAGCAGTAAGAGCCTCCATTTTCAATTGCACCTCATTAATAGCTTTTTTGATTTCAGCTTGGTTAGATTTTAGTTCTTTTATTTCTCCAGAAAGGTCTTTTATTTCTTTAGAGACAGCTTCTCTATTTTCTTCCATTTTTTTTTCAAGCCCAGCCAGCACCTTAAGAATCGTCATTCTGAACTCTGGTTCTGTCATATTACTAATGTCCGCATTGATTAGGTCCCTAGCCGTCATTACTGGCTCTTGTTCTTTTTTTTGTGTTGATTTTTTCCGCCTTGTCATTTTATGCAGATAGGAATAGATGGATGAGAGAACTAAATACTAAGGGGTAGCGATGACCCCAGAGAAATATACACTAACCTACTCAGAAGAGACCTGGAACTGGGTAGAAAAGTAAGAGGGAAAAAAAAAAAACAAAACAAAAAACCAAAACCAAAAACTAACAAACAAACAAACAAAAAAACAAAAACACAAAATCATACAAAAACTAAACAAAAATGAATAAAACAAAATCCTGTATCTATATTATCTATTTCTGTTTCTATATCTATGTCTATGACTCCATATCTCTATCTATCTCTATCTCTATCTCTCTCTATCTATCTCTATTAGATTGGTGAATTGAACAGACCCTATAAGTATCCAAAAAAATAAGGTTAAAAACAATGAAGGGATAAAATATGATTATAACAATGAAAATTTTAAAAAAAGAGAATAAAAAGTGTTGATACGATATAAGAGTTAAGAACGTTAAAATAGGAAAAGGGAAAAATTTTAAAAGAAAAAAGTAAGAAAAAATTTCAAAGAGAAAAAAAAATCAATGAACTTTGAACGACTGAAGAATCATGGGGAAAAAGCCATGAATTGTCTCCGTTGCTTTTCCGTAGTTCTGGGGTTCCGCAACGCTTAGCCGTCTTGAACTTGACTTTGACTGGATGGTTTGTTTGTTTGTTTCTCTTGGTCTTCTGGGGGAGGGGCCTGTTGCTATGATTCTCAAGTGTCTCTGCCCGAGGCGGATTCCCACCGCCCTCGCCAGGGGCCAGGCTAAGTAATCAGCTCGGGTTCGCTCTCAGGAGCTTTTGTTCCCTGAACGCTTTCCGTACCTCGTTGGAGGACGGGACTGAAAATGGCGGCTCCCAGTCTCCGACCCGGAGGAGCCGAGAGCCTGGGGCCTCAGCCCTCAGCCCGCCTCAGAGAAAAGCAGTCCCTCCCGTCTCCTGGTCTCCGGCCGCGCTCCGAGCTCACCCGGCCTGTGACTGAGTGTCTCTATCTCTGGCGCGGCCCCGTTTAGAATCTCCAAACCCGGCAGATCCTGCAGCCACTCCCGCACTGCTGCTCCCGGAGGAGGAAGGTGAGTCTCTCCGGGTCTGCTGCCCGTGGGGTCCCCGCTCACAGATCAGTGGCCCGGCTGAGCTTCAGATCCCAGCCCAAGGTAACCCCAAGCTGAGAGACACCTCAGCTCAGCTCCGTCTCTCCCGCCGGCTTCTGAGACCTGGGAGCTCGGTCGCGCTCAGACACCCCTGGTCTTTTTGTGTCCCCGTGGGTCCTGAGACCACACTGTCCCTGCAGGGGCTTCACCCCCCGCTTGGTCTCTGGGGCGACGTCCCTCAGTGGAGCCGACTTCTCACAGTTCCGAGTCTGTGCTCCGCTGCTTGCTCTCTTGCCGGCAGCCGGCCCCTCCCCCCGGGGTCTATCTTCCCGTCGCCTCAGATTCACTTCTCCGCACGTCCTACCTTCCAGAAAGTGGTCGATTTTCTGTTCCTAGACTTGCTGCTCTTCTTCTCTTCGATCTCCGGTAGAATTTGTAGGTGTTCAGAATGGTTTGATAGCTCTCTGGGTGAATTCCTGGGACCTGATGATAATTGGTCTCCTACTCCTCCGCCATCTTGCCGCTCCCCCCCTCTGTTTTGTTTCTTAATTCCATGTAAATTTCAGATTCACCTTGTCAATTCCTACTAACAAAAAACTTGAATTTTTGATATGAATAGCAACAATTCTGTGGATTAATATAGGAAGATTGAAATCTTAAAATTATTGTTTTTTTCAATCCATAAACACAGTACATCTCTTGATTAATTTAGATATCCTTTAACTGGGTCATCATAGAATCATGCACAGCATTTGCTCACTTTCTTCCTATGTGTGCGATTGTTTTTATAGTAAATGCTGTTACTTAAAAATTGTATTTTCAGTTGCTTGTTGCTAAGATACAGACATATGATTCACTTTTATATTGAAATTTTTATCCTAAGATATTATGCATTTTTTTCTTTTCTAGGGTTTGATTTTATGCACAGTTCTGTGAATTTTGATAGATCCATACAATAGTGTAAGTGTAATCTATAATCAAGTTATAGAACAGTGTTGTTAAATTTATTCATTAGTTCCAATAGTTACTTTGTATTTTCCAGGTACATAATTATATCATTGGCAAGTAAAGAGTTTTACTTTTTCCTTTTCAATTCCTGTGCCTTTTTGTGCTGGCTGCCTTATTGGACTGGCTAGGACCTTCAGTGCAAGTTTAATAGGAGTGGTAAAGAAGATATCCATTTATGCACTCGGTATTTTGGGAAGATAGTTTTCACTTTTATTTTAGCTTTAAGTTTTTCATCATTTCAGATTGAGGAAGTCCTTTTCCATTCCTATTAAAATTAATGTTAAATTTCATCAAGAAATAATTTACACCAATTTAAATGATCATATTATCAGGAGCTCAGCTGTGCTCTTAAGTCTGAGTAGCCAACTAAAACAAGCCAAAATGAAAGTAGCAGTCAAGTCTTTAATTGCTTACTATGATTATATAAGCAAGAGACTAAACCGGGGCAAACGCCTACTCCCCTTTCCTCCCATTTACATTTTTCTCAATGAAGTGGCTTCAGGTCCTGTGGATAAGCACAGACTTGAGGTCATCTCACTGATGAAGATGCCTCAAAGAAAAAGCTCCCACAGTTTTAAGGGCCTAGGTGCCCAGGGCAGAATAAGAGAAAGAATAGGAGTAGAAAAGTACTGAGCACTGAGTCATAATGGAGAAAAATGTCTTCAAAGTTTCCCCCATTTCCTCTGCTATGAACATTGCAGCAGGTCTTTTTGTGGACATGTGCTTTCATTTTCTTGGATAAATAATCAAATAATGGAATTCTGGGTTGTAACCTAAGTCTGTTTTTAACTTTACAAGAAAATTAAAAATTGTTTTCCAAAGTGGTTCTACCATTGTACATTCCACCAATGTATGAAAGGTCTAGTTGTTCCTCATCCTTACCTGCATTTGCTGTTATTATAGTTACTCTCATTTTTAACCATTTTGATATTTGAGTATTATAATCACATGATAGTTTTCTTATAGTTCTCTTTTTATTTATATTTAGTAAAATTTACTGTCTTTGGTGTACTATTTTATGAGTTTTGATAAAAGCATATGATCTTGTAACCACTGTCATAATCAAGATTCAGAACAGTTTCATCACCTCAAAATATGTCTTCATGCTCCCCCTTTATAATGAGCCCCCTCCCCCCAACCTACCCACAGTTCCTGGGAATCACTTTTCCTATAATTTTAGCTTTTTTCATAATGTCACGTAGATTGAATAATCCAGTATGTAACCTTTTGAGTTTAGCTTTTTTCTCATTAACATTATACATTTGCGATTCATCTGTGTTGTGTGTTTCAGTAGGCCATTTCTTTTCTGTTTTCTTATAGGTGAGTAGTAAGAGCTCTTTATATATTCTGGATACAACATCTTGTCTAATCTAATACGTACATGTTTTGTGGATATGTTCTCCCATTTGGTAGCTTGCCTTTTCAATTTTGTAACTGGTATTTTCAGAGAGTAAACATTTGATTTTAGCACAGTCCAATTTCACCTTTTTATGGTTTTGGCTGTGTCCTTTATCAGAAATCTTTCAGTACCCCCAAAGTCATCAGAATTTTCTCTCATGTTTGCTTCTAAGAGTTGCTTTTATAGTTTTAGCTTTTGACTCATTTGGTTATTTGGTGCATGGTATTTGGTAAGAATACTGGTTCCGTTTTTTCCCATTTATTTAACTAGTTCTAGCACCATTTATTGAAAAGGTGATCCCTTCCCCCACTGAATTACCTTGGTACTTTTGTTGAAAATCTACTAACCATGTATGTGTGGGTTTATTTTTGGACTCTAATCTGTTCTTTCAACCTATAAGTATATTCTTAAGCTAAGGGGTGCCTGGGTGGCTCAGTGAGTTAAAGCCTCTGCCTTCGGCTCAGGTCATGATATCAGGGTCCTGGGATCAAGCCCCGCATCAGGCTCTCTGCTCAGCAGGGAGCTTGCTTCCTCCTCTTTCTCTGCCTGCCTCCCTGCCTACCTGTGATGTCTCTCTCTCTGTCAAATAAATAAATACAATCTTAAAAAAAGTATATTTTTAAGCTAATATCACACTGTCTTCATTACTGTAGTTTTATAGTAAGGATTTAAATCAGGTGGTGCAAATTCTCCAAGTTTGTTCTTTTTCAAATTTTTGGTTCACTTCCTTCTCCTCCTCCTCTTCTTCCTCTTTCTTCCTTCTCTTCCTAATCCTCTTTTGCATTTCTATATAACTTTTATAATTAGCTTTTCAACTCATACAAATAAAATTCCTGGAATTTTGAATGGGATTGTGTTTAATCTACAAATCATTTGGGGGTGAAATTGATGTCTTAATAGTATTCAGGATTCTGATGAATGAACATGATATATATTTGTTTAATAAGGTCTTTAATTTCTCTCAGTAATGTTTTGTACTTTTCAGTGTGTAGGTCTTATACATACTTTGTTAAATTCATCCCTAAGTATTCACGTGTTTGAATAGTATTATTAATGGTATTATATTTTGTTTTCTGTTTTCAGTTGTTTGTCATTAGTATATAGAAATACAATTGATATTTTATTGACTTGTATGCTGTGACCTTGCTAAATTATTTTACTATGTTTGGATTGCTTAGAATTATCTGCAAATATCATTATGCCTTTTATGAATTAAGATAGATTTACTTTTTAATTCTACTCTGCACTCTTTTTTTACCCTTTATATTATTGTTCAGGCCGTCAGGAGAATGTTTAAAATAAGTGTTGAGACCACAGTCTTTGCTAACTTTTCCCAAAGTCTGAAAATATTTATTTCACATATTTTATAGTTTTCCAGTAGTTTATGGCAAGAGGGCAAGTTCAATAACAATTGATCCAACATAACCTGCTTTTATTTTTTTGTTAACACTGCTGTCAACATTTTTAAACAAAATTAATTGTATTTCAGATTATTTCCTTTGCGAAGACTTCTAAAACTAGATATTGTCATCTATATACTTATGTCTCTATCTACATATTTATCCACCCATGTATCTTTCTAAACCTATAAGAGTTACCTCAAGAGCAATGATCATTTTCTACTTCTTCTATACTTCACATCATCTGGCAGAAAGCCTTTCATGTAAATAATGGAAAGTAAAGATTTTAGGATTAATTAATTTTCTCATACTCAGAATATCCTTTTAATCATAGGATAGAGAGATATTTCTGATCTTGCCTGTGAAGTTTAAGGGAAGAGAAACTAGGATCATTATGATAGTTTTTATTTTCTAGTCATTTAACTGTCTTATTTCTCTTTGATAATGTAGGAAACAAAGAATTCAGCTATAATAAGGTCTTAGATTTAGTCATTGATAAAAATATTTTAAAATACATTTATTTTGAGATGAGGAAGACTCTTTTTCTACCTTCCTTCACTTTGACTTTGTAGGAGAAATGCTTGGACACTGACCCTATAGGAAATGGCCTTACCCATTTTGAGTTAATTTAATTTCAGGAAGACTTTTGAAATGTGAAGCATTTATTAAGCTTTAGTATCCCTTCTGTGTAGTTTTCCTTGCTGGCTATTAATGAGCCAATTTGCTCTAGCTTTAAGGTCATGTTAATTTTCATTGTTTTCTTTCAAAATGAAAGAGTCAATTCTTGTTATGTTGTGATTTATAAAAGAAACTATATATTTTCTTCGCATGTGGTATGTTGAAACTTTCCACTGTCTGGCAAAATTTATCTCCATAGGTTGTGGATTTCCCTGTCTCCCATTCCCCTTGCTCCCTGGAGATACTGAATACATTTTGGAAGAAGAAAAATAACAGCTTTTTTTTTCTAGTTCTTATGGTCAGTTCCTGGATTTTTAATTTTTAAAGATGCTTTTACTTCAGAGTGAGTATACTCAGTTTATAGTAATTTGGTTAATAGTGGATAAATTCATTTTTTGCCGTCACCTCTCTCATTTATGTTTGCTCACTTATCTTTTACAGCCTATTTGGGCGTTTCATTTTTCTCCATAGTTGCAATAAAGACTTCTTTTTGTTATGTCACAAGCTTATTAGACCTTATCACCCCCTTCATGCCTTCATTTGTGTATACTGTATAATGGAAAAAACCACAGACTAATGTTGTAAAATAACAAATGAGACTAAACCGAAAAAGGTCACCTTTCTTAGAGGCTGGAAAAGAGGTTCGTCTTCAGGGGCTTGGATTTGTTTTCCTGACTAATTTGACTGACACATTTAAATTTGCAGATTGACAACCCTTATATTAAAAACATGGGTTTATAAATTTATCTGTTTCCTCATAGATTTTTATACCTATATTCTCATTTTTATTCTCTCTACTCCATGATACACAGATAGGGAAAGGGAAAACATTTTTTTTCTCCAGTTGGTTGAATCATTATAATTTGAATTTGTCAATATGCTAAAAAACAAAGGTGAGTTCAAAATCAGGTCTTTCTTATTTTGAAGAGGCATCGTAAATACTATTTACCCAGGCTTTGTTTGTTTTTATTTGATATAGTTGACACACAATGTTAATTTGTTTCAGGTATACAACGTAGTGATCCAGCAACTCTTTTTTCCCCCCGCCCCTCAGATGGAGGACTTTGTTTATTTTTTTTTAATGTTTTTGAATTACATATAATGTATTATTTGCCCCACGGGTATAGGTCTGTGAATCATCAGGCTTAAACATTTCACAGCACTCACCATAGCACATATCCTCCCCAATGTCCATAACCCATCCACCCTATCCCTACCCTCCCACTCCCTAGTAACCCTCAGTTTGTTTCATAAGATTAAGAGTCTCTTATTGTTTGTCTCCTTCCCGATCCCATCTTGTTTCATTTTTTCCCTCCCTTATCCCCCATGACTCCCTGCCCTGCCTCTCAAGTTCCTCATATGATCATATGATAATTGTCTTTCTCTGATTAACTTATTTTGCTTAGCATAATGCCCTCTAGTTCCATCCATGCAACTCTTAAATGGTTATGCTTTGCTCATAAGCATAGCTACCATCTGTTACCATGCAATGCTATTGTAACACCATTGACTATATTTCCTATGCTGTACCTTTTATTCCCATGACCTATTCATTCCATAACTGGAAGCCAATTTAAAAACATTTTACAGGTAACTATTTTCATGGCATCATTATTAAAGGAAAAAATTATAGGTGAATTAACGAAAGAAACTAAAACAGAATTTTATTATTTTTAATAAACATTTCAATTTTAGAGTTTTCCTTTATCTGCTTTTCTAAAATGGAAGTTTAGTCAGTCTTTTTTTAAAATAAAAAATTCCAGAGGCTGACACAATAACCTAATACCAGAAATAATTCTGTCATTGAACACAATGAAGAGGAGTCATCTTTAATTTGTACTCTTTCATATAAAGTGTAACACGTATTCTCCTTATCTTTTTCCTCCACTGAGTAACAAACACCTTTCCACTTTTACTTAGTCAGTACTTAAAAAAAGTTATATTTTGAATCCTGGATCCAACTTTTTCACTTATATTTGGAGCAAAATATATAAGGTATGTATGAAACCTATAATTTTATTTTGGGTTCTTATGGATGTACCCAAAATCTTTAGATAAACTGACAGAGAAGTTGCTACAAAATAAAAATTCCTTCCTGGTTAAAAAAAAGAATTTCAGGGGTCCCTGGGTAGTTCAGTTGGATGAGTATGCAACTCTTGATCTCAGTTTAGGTCTTGATCTCAGGGTTGTAAGTTCAAGCTCCTCATTGGGCTTCATGCTAGGCATGAAACCTACTTAAAAAAAAAAAAGAATTCCAGATCTTTATGTTTTAACTGAGTGTTTTGTAGTTGACCTAGGAATATTCGGAATTTGTAAAATATGTAGTAACTCTTTAATAAACACTTCAAAAAAGTATCTTAGTTTTTAATTACTTATAAGTTCTATAATTTATTCCAAAGCCTTGATAAAATTATTTATTTATTTATTTATTTATTTATTTATTTATTTGACAGAGAGATCACAAGTAGGCAGAGAGGCAGGCAGAGAGAAAGAAGGAAGCAGGCAGAGAGCCTGATGCGGGGATTGATCCCAGGACCCTGAGATCATGACCTGAGTCGAAGGCAGAGGCTTTAAACCACTGAGCCACCCAGGTGCCCCAATAAAATTATTTTTAACTAGTTATTGCTTTTTCCCAATATTGATTAAAAATATTGAATCATATTTCCTGTTGCTGTCCTGATACCCACCCCAAGTTATAATTTCCCTAGAAAAGAAAATTGTGTCAACATCAGTGATTGAGAGTTGACTCTACAGCCTAGCCCAAAGAGAGGGTGTTGTGGAAGAAAGATACACTTTTAGGGTTTGTATTGCTGAGAGGATGTAGATTTTCTGATTTTGTCTAGAAGTTGGTACAGGTGAATGCAGCTGTGTACAGTGAGAGTGGCATGCCATTGGACATTTTATATCCATCTTTAAAGATTCTGCACATTTCTTAGTCATTACTTTGTCAGGTAGTCAAAGTGTAGTGTGGGAGGTACATTTCGCTCCTCATTGTTGCTTTAATGTAGCACTTTATCATTGGAAATTATGGAAAGAACAGGATTTGGAAGTTAGGTTACACTTGAGAACTGGGGTAGAGAGTGAATGCTGAGATAGTTTTTCTGGAATTAGAATGATGGACTGCTTTAGCATTTTGGTGTTTGCAGTAGGTAGAACAAATTCCTCTTTTTATGGCAGTACAGAGCCTCCGCAATAGTTGGTTCTAAAGTTACTATAGTGGAAGAGTGTAATGGTTTGTTTTAGAGCATGGTTGTTGGGATCAGGATCAGTTTAAGTCATGACTCTTCCACCTACTAATTAGGCTAATACTAACCTAAAGTGTCTATTATAATGTATACCACACAGTAAGTGTTAAATAAGTGATAACTGTGATTTTCCACAGGATCTGTAGTCTCTTTTAATATAATTCAGTGACATCTAATTGCCTTTCCTTAGTAATTTGTATTTTTTCCTTAGTATAGTAATTTATATTTTTTCTTTTTGATTATCTTTCTTTATCTTTGGTCTTTACCATAAAGTGGAAAGATGACTTAAAAGAACTTTTTTACTTTATTTCTAAAGGTATTGGCTAGACATGTCAGTTAAATATGCATATACCAATATTTGATACATTCAAAAAACAGATACAATTCCTTAAATATTGTTATCTGACTAGAGATGAAATGGACCAAAAGAGAGACAGGAAAATGGGGGAGTGGAAGTAGTTGTAAAGAGAAAATTAAAACTAAGTGTCAATAAGAAAGCAGGTTTATTTTTAGCCATAGGGGAGAACTGTTAAAACTACTTCGAGCATTTTGATTTCCTAGGAAGCTTCTTAAGGTTTTTAATTATTAAATTATTTATTGGGTTGAAACTAAATATTTAGATAATTAAAGTATAGGTATGTATATTGGTATGCATATATATATGTATATATATACATATATATATACATGCATTTTTGTTACATATATGGAAGTTTATTATTCCTAAACTAATTTGAGGGGTTCTTTTCTACCCAAAGGAAATTTAAATAAATAGTTTGAATATTTCAGGAAATACAGCATGCCATTTAGTAAATTTAAGGGAACAAGTGAATAACTTAGCTATTCCAACAATGTTTTGCCTCCGCATTCCTTGGCGCAAACAGGGACCTCAATGAAGCGTCCCTCATGGGAGTTGCCTGTGGAAATCTCACTGAAGAGGTCCAAGTCCCAATTCAGGATTCAGGCTACCCTCCCTTCTATTTTTTTTTAAATCAACTTTTTTTGAAGTATAGTTTACATACAATAAACAGTTTTAAGTGTACAGTTACTGTGTTTTGACAAATGTATGGACCCACAATAATTAAGTTATGGAATAGGTTCATTACCCCAAAAAGTTCACCTATGCCCCTTTCCAGTAAAATCTTACCCTGTCTTTGTACCTTGGAGTCCACTGATCTGCTATCTTTCACTGTGAATGTTTGTGTACCAGTCATTTTGTATGCATATTTTTCATTTCTTTTGGGTAGATACAAAGGAATGGAGTGTATAATGTATTTAACTTTATAAGAAGCTGCTGAAATATTTGTCAAATTGATTATACTATTTTACGTTCCCACCTGCAGTGTATAGGATCCTTTTAATTACAGCCATCCTAGTGGATATGAGGGGATATCTTCTTTTATTTTTATTTTCCTGATGCTGAGCATATGTTCATGTAGTTACTGGCCATTCAGATATTTTCTTTTGTGAAATGTCATCTGTAATCTTCACCTATTTAAAAAAATTGTATTGCTTATCTTCTTAAATTGAAAGTTTTTATTTTCTGAATACAAACTCTTTGTCATATGTACACTCACACACACATAGTATTTTTCCCATTCTGTGGGTTGTATTTTCTTTTCCTTAACAGTATATTTCAATTATATTTAAAAAAATTTTTTTAAAGTTTTTATTTGACACAGAGAGACACAGCAAAAGAGGGAACGCAAGCAGGGGGAGTGGGAGAAGGAGAAGCAAGCTTCCCGGCCAGCAGGGAGCCTGATGCGGGGGGCTCAGTCCTGGGACCCTGGGATCATGACCTGAGATGAAGGCAGACAGACGCTTAACGACTGAGCCACCCAGGCACCCCAGATTTTTAAAAATTTTGATGAACTCCAGTTTATCAGTTTTTTCTTTTATCATTATTGCTTTTTGTGTCATGTATAAGAAGCCTTTAACTACATGAAAATTTTCAATTTTGCCTATGTTTCTTCTATATATTTGATGCTTTTAGCTTTTGAACCATTTAGAGTTATTTTGTTTATAGTACATAAGGATCCTGGTTCAGTTCTTTTAAAAATTTATTGTGAAATTCACATAATGTAAAATTAACCATTTAACACGAATAATTCAGTGACATTTAGTACATTTACCATGTTATGGAACCACCACCTTTATCTAGATCCAAACAGTTTTATTGCTCCAAAATAGAACCTCATACTTAAGCAGTTTCTCCCTGTTTCCATCCCCCGCCCCCAGCCCCTAGAAACCACCAGTCTACATTCTGTCTCTGTGGATTTAACCTATTCTGGATATTTCATTTAAATAGAATAATAAATAATGTGACATTTTGTGGCTGGCTGCTTTCACTTAGAATGATGTTTTTGGGTCTCATCCCTATCATATCATCTGCCAGTACTTCATTCCTTTTTTATGGTTGAATAATATTTCATTTTATGAATATAGTACATTTTGATTATCCACACATCCATTGATGGACATTTGAGTTGTTTACCTTTACGCAATTGTGAATAACACTGCTATGAACACATACATATATATATTTATTTGAGACCTGTTTTCAGTACTTTGGATTATATACCTAGGAGTAGAATTACTGGGCCATATGGTAATTCTGTCTTTTTGAGGGTCCACTACACTGTTTTCTTCAGGGGCTGATCCATTTTAAATTCCTACCAGCAAGACACAGGCAATAACATTGGTCAATTCTGTATTCAGGAAAACCAAGATGTCAAGATAAATGAAGTGATAAATTATTCAGGAGAAATTATTTATATATGAAGCAGCAGCTAGAAAAGATGATCCATGTTATTACACAATGGAGCAAAGATCTAAGAAATTGATATATTAACGATTCTCTTTTCTACAGAGGTCAGAGAAACAGGAAAAACAATATTCTGGACTATAGTATGACAAGAAAATCCCATAAGGGATGAAAGCCTGAGAAAGCACAAAGACTGATTTTTGAAGCAAAGCTTATGATGGGAGGTGTATTTTGAAACAAAGTAAGAAAGTAAATGTATTAGAGATGCTCTGAACAACTAGCAAAAAGGCTTATGGCAAAGAACACAACCACACAGTTATGAAATCCCCACCATGCATTATCTTCTTTCTACTCGGCAACAGAATCCAATATTATTTGAGACAGCAACACACCCAGCTTAAAAACAACAACAATAACAACAACAACAACAACTATATTTTTACCATCTCTTGCAGATAAGTATGGTAGTTAAGCGTGAATTAAGTTCTGGAAAATAAAACACAAGAGTAGGGCTTCTGGAGGCAGAAGGGTGCAATTCCTTCTACCTTCCCTTTCTTTCCCCTACTGATTACCAGATATATAGCATGATGGACAATGAGGTGACCTTGAAAACGTAAGCCATATACAAAGAATGATGCAGCAGATAATAATAAGGCTCTAATAATACCATGGTGATACCAAACCAATCTTAGACTGTCTCTCTCTAAATTCTTACATGAGAAAAAAAATTTTTTTCATTCTTATTGAAGCCTGTTATTTCCCCCACCCCTCCGGACAGATCTGACCAAACCCAATTCCACCTATGAGAAACACTGAATTATAAAAAGATGCACATAAGTTTTATACTCAAGACCAACCAACCACAGAATAAAGATCCATGTGATGTTAAAAGTAAAGAACTGGCAATGCACTGTATTTCATTTAAGTAAGCAAATAAATTCAAGGAAATGTAGTATAGCCTACCTAAGAGGTTTTTAACCTAAATGAATGATGATTTTAAAGGGTCTGTGAACCATTAGAATTAAAAGAACATTCTTAAAAGTATGCCATACATGTATCTTTATAGAGAAGGTGTTCAGAGCTTTAATAAAAATCTCAATGAGAAAAAAAAAAAAAAAAAATTCCTACCAGCAATGTGTGAACATCCCAATTTCCCCACTTCCTTCCAACAGTTTTTATTTTGTTTTAATGTTATTACTATAGTTATATTATGGCCTTCTTAGTTTGTTAATGAAGTACTTCTTCATTATGGTTTTGATTTGCATTTTTTAATGACTAATGATGTTGAGTATCTTTTCATGTGCTTGTTCCCTATTTGTATATCTTCTTTGGAAAAATGTCTATTTAAGGCTTTTGCCTATTTTTTAATTGGACTTTTAAATTGTCTTTTTCTTGTTGAGTTATAAGAATTCTATGTATATTCTGGATACTTAACAGATACATGATTTGCAAATATGTTCTCCCATTCCGGTCTTTTCACTTTCTTAAAAATATCCTATTATGCACAGAAGTTTTAAATTTTCATGAAGTCCAGTTTGTCTATCCTTTTTCTTTTGTTGCTCATCTTTTGGTGTCATATCTAAGATTTCATTGTCAAATCAAACAGCATGAAGATTTACTTCTGTGATTTCTTACTAAATTTTTATAGTTTTAGATTTTATGTTTAGGTCATTGATCCATTTTGAATTAGTTTTTGTGAATGATATGAGGTAAAGATCCAACTTTATTTTTTTGCATGTGAATATACAGTTGTCCCAGCACTGTTTATTGAAGAAACTATTCTTTTCCCATTGGATTGTCTAGGCACCCTTGTCAAAAATTCATTCATCATAGATGTATGGGTTTATTTCTGGACTCTCAATTCTATTCCACTAGCTATTTGTTTGTCCTTATGTCAGTACCGATCATAGCTTTTAGTAACTTCTGATATTAGGGTGCGTGAGTCCTCCAACTTTCTTTCCCTTTTCTAGATTATTTTGGCTATTTGGTGCCCCTTGCAATTCCATATGAATTTGAGGATCAGCTTTTCCATTTTTGCTCAAAAGGCTCTTGGATTTTTGATAAGGAGTTCACTGAATCTGTAGATTGCTTTGGGCGGCATTGCCATCTTAATACTGTTAAGTCTTTTAATTCAGGAACACAAGTTGTCTTTCCATTTATTTAGGTCTTTTTTTCCCTTTTTTTTTTTAAAGTAAACTCTACCCTCAATGTGGGGCTTGAACTCACAACCCTGAGATCAAGGGTTGCATGCTCCACCAACTGAGCCAGGCTCTACTTTGCCAGCCAGCCACCCTCATTTAGGTCTTTATAAATTTCCTTCATCAATGTTTTCTCTGTACGTGTCTTTCCTTTACTTGGTTAAATTTATTCCTAGATATTTTATTCTTTTGGATGGTATTGCAAGTTGAATTTTTTTCTTAATTTCTTTTTCAGATTGTTCATTATGGTTATATAGAAACAAAATTGATTTTTTGTATTCATCTTGTACCCTAAGACTTTGCTGAACTCATTTTTTTAGCTCTAATATTTTATTTATAGATTCTTCAGACTTTCTATATAGAGAGGATCATTTCATCTGAAACAGACATAGTTTTACTTCTTCCTTTCAAATTTAAATATATTTTATTTCTTTTCCTTACCTAATTACTCTGGCAAAGGCTTCTGGTACCATGTTGTATTGAAATGATGAAAGCAAGCATTCTTGTCTTACACCTGATCTTGGAGGAAAAACTTTCAGTCTTTCACCATTGAGTATTGAGATAGCTGTGAGTTTTTCATAAATACTTTTTATTGTGTTAAGAAAGTTTCCATCTAGTCCTAATTTCTGAGGGCATTTATCATGAAAGGGTGTTGGACTTTGTCATATGTATTTTCTGTATCAATTAAGATGATCACTTGTTTTTTTTCTCCTTGTTCTGTTAATGTGGCTTTTTCCTCCTTGTTCTGTTAATGAGGCCTGTTATATCAATTAATTTTCTTATGTTGAACCACTCTTGCATTCCTGGGATAAATTTCACCAGGTCATGGTGTATAATCCTTTTTGTATACTACCGAATTTAGTTTGCTAGTATCTTGGTGAGATTTTTTTCATCTGTGTTTTATAGGGAGTATTGGTCTGTAATTTTCTTTAGTGTCTTTGTCTGGCTTTGGTATCAGGATAATATTGGCTTCGTAGAATGAGTTAGATTGTATTACCTCTTCTACTTTTGGAAGAGTTTGAGGAGAATTGGTATTAAGTTTTCTTTAAATATTTGGCAGAATTCACCAGTGAAGCTGTGTAATTGTGGACTTTACTTTGTTGTGAGGTTTTTTTATTACTGATTCAATGTCTTTACTTGTTATAAGCTTATTCAAATTATCTATTTCTTTTTTCTTTTTATTTAATTTAATTATTGAAATATAATTCACATAAGATGTTATCTTAGTTTCAGGTGTACAACGTAGTGATTTGACAATTCTATACATTATTCAATGGTCACCACTATAAGTGTAGTCACCATCTATCACCATACTTATTACAGTATTATTGACTATATTCCTAATGGTTATTTTCATCTCTGAGATTTATGTTTGTATGTCTAAGTCCCCTTTATCTATTTTGCCCATTCTCCCACCTCCCCTTTGGCAACCGCTAGTTTGTCTATATTTAAGGGTCTATTTGTGCTTTTATTTGATCACTTGTTTTGTTTTTTAGATTCTACATACAAGTGAAATCATATGGTATTTGTCTTTCTCTGACTTATTTCACTTAGCATATTATCCTCTAGGTCAATACACATTGGCACAAATGGCAAGATCACATTCTTTTTTATGGCTTATAATATTCTATATACCACATCTTATCTATCCATTCAACTATTTTTTAAAATTTTTATTTAAATTCCAGTAAGTTAGCATACAGTGTAATGTTAGTTTCAGGTATACACTGTAGTGATTCAACACTTCTGTACAACACCTGGTGCTCATCTTAACAAGTGTACACTGTACTCATTAATCTCCATCACCTATTTAACCCATCCCCTCATCCACCTCCCCTCTGGTGACCATCAGTTTGTTCTCTATAGTTAAGAACCTGTTTCTTGGTAGCCTCTCTCTCTTTTCTTTCTCCCCATGTTCACTTATTTTTTCTTAAATTCCACATAAGAATGAATCATATGGTATTTTTCTTCCTCTGACATATTTTGCTTAGCATAGTACTCTCTAGTTCCATCTCTGTTTCTTCTTGAATTAGTTTTGATAGTCTGCGTTTTTAAGAATTTGTTTATATAAGTTGTCTAACTTTTTGAGTGTACAAGTATTTATAGTATTCTCTTATAATCCTTTTTATTTCTGTAAGGTTGGCAATAATCTTACATCTTTCATTATTTATTTCAATTATTATTATTTTTAAAGATTTTCTTTATTTGAGAGAGAGAGCATAAGAGGGGAGAAGGTCAGAGGGAGAAGCAGACTCCCCATGGAGCTGGGAGCCCAATGTGGGACTCAATCCCAGGACTCTAGGATCATGACCTGGGCCGAAGGCAGTCACTTAACCAACTGAGCCACCCAGGTGCCCCTATTTATTTCAATTATTTACATCTTCTCTAATTTTTCAGTCTAGATAAAGGTTGGTTGATTTTGTTGATCTTTCCAAAGATCTCCATTGTTTTTCTACTCTCTATATAACTTATCTCCACTCTAAGGCGCCTGGGTGGCTCAGTGGGTTAAAGCCTCTGCTTTTGGCTCAGGTCATGATCTCAGCATCCTGGGATCGAGGCCTGCATCAGGCTCTCTGCTCAGCAGGGAGCCTGCTTCCTCCTCTCCCTGTCTCTCTGCCTGCCTCTCTGCCTACTTGTAATCTCTCTCTCTGTGTCAAATAAATAAATAAAATCTTTAAAAAAAATAACTTATCTCCACTCTAATTTTTAGAATTTACTTCCTTCTGCTACATTTGCATTTAGTTTGCTCTTATTTTCTGGTTTTTCTAAGGTGCAAAGGTAGGTTACTGATTGATTAAGATCTTGCTTCCTTTTAAATGTAGGCATTTACTGGGCGCCTGGGTGGCTCAGTGGGTTAAAGCCTCTGCTTTCGGCTCAGGTCATGATCTCAGGGTCCTGGGATCGAGGCCCGCATCGGGCTCTCTGCTCGGCAGGGAGCCTGCTTCCTCCTCTCTCTCTGCCTGCCTCTCTGCCTACTTGTGATCTCTCTCTCTCTCTGTGTCAAATAAAGAAATAAAATCTTTAAAAAAAAAAAAAAATGTAGGCATTTACTGCTATAAACTTCCCTGTTACTACTCCCTTTACTACATCCCATAAGTTGTGGTATGTTATGTTTTCATATTCATTCTTCTCTGAGTGTTTTCTAATTTCCTTTGTGATTTTTTTCTTTGACTTTTGGTTGTTTAAGAGTGCATTGTTTAATTTTCATGTCCAGTTTTTCTCCTTTTATTAAAATGTAGCTTCATTCCATTGTGGTTGGAGAATATACTTTGTAAGATTTAAATATTTTTTTTATTTATTGAGGCTGGTTTTGTGGCCTGTTTAAGTTCTGTCTTGAAGAATGTTCCATATGCACTTGAGAAGAATGTATATTCTGCTCTACAGTGAAGTGTCCTATATTTGTCTTTTAGGTCCATGTTTAAGGTATTGTTCAAGACCTCTATTTTCTTAATCTTCTGTCTAGATGTTTTGTCCATTTTTGAAACTTGGTTGTTGAAGTCTCCAACTATTATTTTACAACTATCTAATTTTATCTTTAAGCCTGTCAATATTTGCCTCATATGTTTGGGGCTATTTTGTTTGGTGTGTATGTTTATAATTGTTATAAATTATTGATGCATTAACTTACAATATGTGTATATAATGTCATTCTTTGTGTCTTATAACAGGTTTTGGCTTAAAGTCTAGTTTGTCTGATATTATGGCCAGCTACTCTCGCTCTCCTTTGGTCATTATTTGCACGGAATATCTTTTTTCTTTTTTTAACTTTCAGTCCATTCTGCCTATCTCTGCCTTTTGATTGGAGAGTTTAATCCATTTAAAGTAGTTATTTAAAGGGATTTACTATTCATATTTTGCTATTTGTTTTCTGTATGTCTTTTACCCTTTTTGCCTTTCGTTTTCTCCATTCATTTCTTCTTTTGTGTATAGTAGATTTTTTGTATTGTACTATTTTTATTCTCTTTTCATTTCCTTTTATTTGTTCCTTTTACATATTTTCTTAGTAGTTACCTGGGGATTAAAATTAATGTACTGGGGTGCGTGGGTGGTTCACTCAGTTAAGTGTCTGCCTTTGGGTCAGGTCATGATCCCAGGATCCTGGGGTCGAGCCCCGTGTCAGAGTCCTTGTTCAGTGGGGAGCCTGCTTCTTCCTCTCTCCCCTGCTCATGCTCTATCTCTCACAATCTCTTAAATAAATGAATTCTTTAAAAATAATAAAATTAATGTACTAAATTTATAACAATCTGATTTGAATTGATATCATATTGTTCTTCTTGCAAGTTATATCTTTATTCATTGTGTTCCCTCTAACATATATTTATAATTACTTTTTTATGCATTTGGTTTTTAAATTATATATGAAATAAGAAGAGGAGTTACAAACTGAAAATATAATATACTGGCTTTTATATTTACTTATATAAATACCTTTACCAGAGACCTTTATTTCTTCATGAGTTTCTGAGTTACTCTCTTCTGTCCTTTCATTTCAGCTTGAAGAATTTCCTTTAGAATTTCTTGTAAGGCAGTTCTACTGGCATTGAACACCCTCAGGTTTTATTTATCTGAGCATGTCTTAATTTAACCTCCATTTTTGAAGGATGGTTTTTGCTAGATAGGGAATTCTTGATTTTCAGTGTTCTTTTACATTTAGTACTTAAATATGTCATTCCACTGCCTTCTGGCCTCCATGGTTTTTGATGGACCAACATGCCTTGGTTCAAGGGATGGAAAGTTACCCGTAAAGATGGGAATGCCTGTGGAACCACACTGCTTGAAGCTCTGGATTGCATTCTGCCACCAGCTCATCCAACTAACAAGCCCTTGCATCTGCCCCTCCAGGACATCTACAAAATTGATGGTATTGGTACTGTCCCCGTGGGCTGAGTGGAGACTGGTGTTCTTAAACCTGGCATGGTAGTCACCTTTGCTCCAGTTGATGTTAAATGTTAAACCTGAAGTAAAGTCTGTTGAAATGCACCATGAAGCTCTGAGGGAGGCTCTTCCTGGGCACAATGTGGGTTTCAGTGTCAAGAATGTATCTGTCAAAGATATTCGTTATCCTGAACCATTGAGGCCAAATCAGTGCTGGATATGTACCTGTGCTAGATTGTCACACAGTGCACATTTCTTGCAAGTTTGCTGAGCTGAAGGGGAAGATTTATTGTTGTTCTGGAAAAAAGCTGGAAGACGGTCCCAAGTTCCTGAAATCTGGTGATGCTGCCATTGTTAGTAGGATTCCTGGCAAGCCTATGTGTGTTAAGAGCTTCTCTGACTATCCTCCTCTGGGCCATTTTACTGTTGGTGACATGAGACAGGCAGTGGCTGTGGGTGTCATCCAGGCAGTGGACAAGAAGGCAGCTGGAGCAGGCAAGGTCACCAAGTCTGCCCAGAAAACTCAGAAGGCTAAATGAATATTATCCCCAATACCTGCCACCCCATTCTTAATCAGCAGTGGGAGAACAGTCTCAGAACTGTTTGTGTCAATGGGCCATTTAAGTTAATAGTAAAAGACTGGTTAATGATAGCAGTGCATCATAAAACCTTCAGAAGGAAAGGAGAATTTTTTGTGGACCATTTGTGTGTGTGTGTGTGTGTGTGTGTGTGTGTGTGTGTGTGGCAATTTTAAGTTATTAGTTTTTAGGTTTTTTTGTAAAGATTTCATTTATTTGACAGATCACAAGTAGGCTGAGAGGCAGGCAGAGAGAGAGAGAGAGGAAGCAGGCTCCCTGCTGAGCAGAGAGCCCGATGTGGGACTCGATCGCAGGACCCTGAGATCATGACCTGAGCCGAAGGCAGAGGCTTAACCCACTGAGCCACCCAGGCACCCCCAAGTTATTAGTTTTTAAAATGGAAACAACTTGACCAAAAATCTGTCATCGAATTTTGAGACCCAATAAAACAAAAGTTTAATGAGAAAGAAATATATAAAAATAAAGTCTTTGTCTAATGATCAGCATCTGTACTTTCTCATTGATAATTTCTGTCAATTTTTTTTCTTAAACTTTTACTTTGTAATATTTAGTTGAAAACAGATTAGAGTTTTGTAAATGTGGTAGCTGGAAATCAGACTTTGCCCTTCACCAGAGTTTCCTCATTTTTATTGTTGAGGGCTGACGTTATTCATTTGTTTAGTGACTTTTACAACCTATTGATGCAGAGCCTCTATCCCTTGTCATGTGTGATACTGAAATCTGTGTTCCTTTAACTTGTGCTGAGATAATGTTTTGATAGATATTTCTTTGAATGCCAGGAACCAATAAAAGAGAGAGAGAAAAGGAGAACAAAAGAAAAAAAGATAAAGGAGAAAAAATATCTCCTGTCTCTGTGCATTAGCTCTGTGTTATGTTACTCCTTTAAACACTTAGCCAGGAAGTTTGCAACTCTGCCTTAGCTTTCACTCCCTGCTTATATTGTGCTTGGAGATCAGCTAGAGAGCTGTATATATGGGCCGTATATATGGCATTTATATGGGCCATATATATGGCCCATATAAATATATGGGCATTTTTCATTGCCCTGTTTTTTCCAAAAAGCTCCACTGCTTTTCCTCCCAGGCTTTGGGTACCTTATCTACATGCCTCACCTTCAGTCTTTTGCCCATGGCAACTGTGAGTTGTTCCTTTACCTTACAGTGTTTTTTCACAATGCCTACAGCTCTACTGTCCTGTGTCTTTTCCAGGTTAGGTGAAACAAAGATAAATGCCTTGCATCAGTCCTACAGGTGGTCCCCGACAGGTTAGAACAGACAAACAATTCTTCATGAATGAAATCTGCTCTGCTGCCCCTGGTACCAGGGACAAGGGTCCCACAGTGAATGTGGCTATCCTCTTGAAAAGTGCCACTGAGCCAAGGAGTCAGCTAGGAAAGGACAAGCAAAAGGACCACAGACATTTTCTACCACTTTTAATTTGTATTTTTCTTCTTTTTAAAGATTATTTATTTATTTATTTGACACAGAGAACGATCACAAGTAGGCAGAGAGGCAGGCAGAGAGAGAGGAGGAAGTAGGCTCCCCGCTGAGCAGAGAGCCCGACACGGGGCTCGATCCCAGGACCCTGAGATCGTGACCTGAGCCGAAAGCAGAGGCTTTAACCCACTGAGCCACCCAGGGGCCCCTAATTTGTATTTTTCTTGATTCAACATTTGGTTGGTTGCTGTAAACCTTGGATCATTTTCCAGAGTTCTGACAAATTTGGTTTTGACAGTTCCTTCTTGATTTTTTTGATGTTTTTGCAGAAGGACAGGTGATTAGAGTTTCCTACTCTACCATTTCATTGATGTCCAGAAATTTTTTTAATATATTCTTTCACTGCTTTTTGGAAATACAGTCCATTCCCTATTGAGTACTTTTCACTTTCTGACCCTCTACTCTGTTTCATTAATCTACTTGCCTATCCTTACACTAGTATCACACTGTCTTGATTATTATAGCTTTATGATAAGGCTTGAAATCAGGCAGTGCAAGTTTATTTGGATTGTGTTTCATCTGTATACTAATTGACATTAATGATACTGAATCTTTCTTTACATGTCCATGGTTTATTTATTTTTTAGGTATTCTTTAATTTTTTTGGCAATGATATACATTTCAGTGTACCAGTTTTATTATTTTTTCTAGTAACTTTTTATAGATTCTTCAGGATTTCCTATATGCCATTTTTGAAAAGATACAGTTTTACTTTTCCCTTTCCATTCTCTCTACCTATTAGTTGTTTACTTTGCCTGTTCTGGATAGGACCTCTAGTACAATATTCAGTAGAAGCAGGGAGAGCAAAGTGGTGAGATAGTCATTTCTGACTTGTTCCACTTATTAGAGGGAAAGCATTCAGTCTTTTACCATTAAATGTCATGGTAGTTCAATGGTTCTTAATATGTGGGGAAATTTGCCCACAGAGGACAATTGGCAATGTCTGGAGACATTCTAGGTTGTTATGATTGGGGGCTGTTATTGGCATCTACTGGGTAGAGGCCAGAGATGCTGCTAAGTATCCCACAATGCACAGTACCCCCATGCACCTAGTCTGCATGACAAAGAATCATCCAGGCCAAAATGTCGATAGTGCCACTACTGAGAAACTCTGTGTTAGTTGTGGGTTTTATGGGCTGCCTTCTATCAGATTAAAGAAGTTACCTTTTATTCCTAGTTTGGTGAGAGGTTTAATAAAAAATGGCTACTAAAATTCTGCATCTATAGAGATGATTGTATAGTATTTTTTATCGTATTTATAGAGGGAATTACTATCTTAGTCCATTCAGGTTGCTATAAGAAAGTATCATAGACAAGAGGAGAAATTTATTTTTCTCAGTTTTGGAGGCTGGAAAATCCAAGATCAGAGTGCTGGCAGAGTCAGTGTCTGGTGAAGGCCCCCCACCTGGTTCATAGACAGCTGGATCTGGATCTTGCATCAAAATCTGGATCATGGGGCGCCTGGGTGGCTCAGTGGGTTAAAGCCTCTGCTTTCAGCTCAGGTCATGATCTCAGGGTCCTGGGATCGAGGCCCGCATTGGACTCTCCGCTCGGCAGGGAGCCTGCTTCCTCCTCTCTCCTCTCTCTCTGCCTGCCTCTCTGCCTACTTGTGATTTCTCTCTCTGTGTGTCAAATAAATAAATAAAATCTTTAAAAAAACAAAAACAAAAACAAAAAAAACAAAATCTGGATCATGGAAATGAACTTGATTTATTTGGGATTTGTGTGACTAAGCTGACTGAAAGTCTCAAATTGGGAAACATGGAAAATAATTTTTATGCCTTTGTAGATTATCTCATTACAGTTGGGCTGGAAAATACTATACAGTATGAGTTCATTTTATCTTGATTATATCAGCAAAGACCCTACTTCCAAATAAGATCACATTCTGAGGTCATGATGTAGACATGGATTTTAGGAGGACTGTTCAAACCAGTACACCATGCATAAGAAATTTTTTTAAATTTAAATTTTACTTAGTTAACATAGAGTACAGTGTTGGTTTCTGGAGTACTGTTCAGTGATTCATCACATACAACACGCAGTGCTTATCAAAACAGGTGCCCTCTTTTTTTGAGGTGAGGGCAGAGGGAGAAAGAGAATCTTTTTTTTTAAGATTTTGTTTATTTATTTGACAGGGGGAGAGAGACAGCAAGAGAGGGAACATAAGCAGGGGGAGTGGGAGATAGAGAAGCAGACTTCCCGCCAAGCAGGGAGCCCAATGTGGGGCTGGATCCCAGGACCTTGGGATCATGACTGGAGCTGAAGGCAGATGCCCAATGACTGAGCACCCAGGCGCCCCAGAGAAAGAGCATCTTAAGCAGGTTCTACATTCAGCACAGAGCCCAATGCAAGGCTCAATCTCATGACCCTGAGATCATGACTTGAGCTGAAATTGAGTCAGATGCTTAACAGATTGAGCCACCCAGGTGCCCCACAACAGGTGTCCTCTTTAATAGCCATCACCCAAGATTTCATTATTTTTATTTATATATATTTATTTTATATCTCTATATATCTATATAATATTTATAAGTAATATAAATATTACTGAGTAGTATTCCATTGGATATATAAATAAAAAATATATATGTATATATGTATATGCTCACACACAAACATACACACACACACACACACACACACCCCTTTATTCATTCTTCCGTTGATGGACATTTGGGCTTTCTCCATAGTTTGGCTATTGCATTCCCTCCGAATCTGTATTTTTGTATCCTTTGGGTAAATACCTAGTAGAGCAATTGCTAGATCATAGGGTAGTTCTATTTTTAACTTTTTGAGGAAACTCCAGAGTGGCTGCACCAAGAACATTTTTTATTTATGCTTTCAAAAAAGATACTTTGAAAATATTTTCATTTTAATGTCCTTTGGTTTAAATGCCAAATCTAAATACCCTATATGCAAATGTTCAGATAGACTGTCCAAGATATATATGAGATTTCCCAAAGTTTTCAAAACAAGAAAATGTGGAAGAATGTGATATCACTGTTATTTTTTTTCTGATTTAAATTTCTCAGAATAAAGCAAATTGATCATTACATTAGAAAGTGGAGGAGGAGGGTTGTGAGACAGTCATTAAACTTTTGCATTCCAATACATATGTCAGGTTGACTAGTACATAATCTAACCCTCAAAGAGTCCACAGTTCTGTTAAGAGACAAATTACAATATGGCATGATGAGTGCAATAGTAGAATTGTACATAGGGGAC
This sequence comes from Ailurus styani, assembly GCA_002007465.1. Taxonomy (NCBI): domain Eukaryota; kingdom Metazoa; phylum Chordata; class Mammalia; order Carnivora; family Ailuridae; genus Ailurus; species Ailurus styani. The sequence continues at coordinate 214,869 of LNAC01000731.1, forward strand.
AGAACAAAATAATTATATTGAGTTCTAAAACTGTGTGTGTGTAAGACCTGGGGCGAGGGGGAGAGGGAGAAAGGGAGGGTGAGAGAGAGAAAAGAGTTAACTGATAGTTTTCAGAGGGAAAATAAATAAATCAAAGTTCTTTATCCATATACATTAATTTAAAACTAATCACCCTCACAGTATTGTAATATGGTTCCACCACATGTCCACAGTGTTGATTTATTTATTCCGAACTGTCAATTCTCTGACCAAGTATTCTCTTTTGCATCTGGAAGATCTGCTAAAGGTAAAGATCTCATATAGCTAATCAGGAAACTTCAGTGGGGAAATACTTAGAATACTTAAAATACTTATAATAACTTGAAAAATTGCAGTACCATGAAACAAATATCAGCCTGATTAACTGCTGATTTTGTAACTGAAATTAATTGGTTCCCTTGGTTTTTACCCTGCCCCAAGGTGTTTTTTAGACAGGAGAAATTAGCTGTAATAATTTGCTGAAGAAGTTGTGCTGTGCTACTTTGGATTGTTTTTCTTTTCCTTCCCCCTTCCCCCTTCCCACTCTACTCACATTTATTTTTGATTAGGTAATACATTCAGGTGGTTCAAATTTTAATAGTTAGGAAAGTCTATACAATTAAAAACTTCCCACTCTTTGTGCCCAGCCATATAGTTCTCCTTCCCAGAGGCATCCTGTGTTAACTTTTTTTTGTTTTTACTTTTAGAGCTATTTCATACATGTATGTAAGCATGGACGCTTACAAACATCCATGCACTTACTTATGTTTCCTCATTTTTACACATTTTCTATACTTAAGATCATTCCATATTAGTACATAAAGAGCTATGGCTATGTAGTATTATTCAATTGTATGGATATGCCATAATTTATTTAACCAATCCTCTATTGAGAAATATGTAGCTTGTTTTCTGGCTTTTGCTATTATATTTCTGCAATGAATAACCTTGTAATAGGTCATTTCAGATGTGTACTATCTGTAGGATAAATTTCTAAAAATGGAATTGCTGGGTTGGATGGTATGTGCCTTTGTCATTTTGATGGATATCGCCAAATTGTCCTCCACAGAGGTTGTACCAATTTATACTTACACTGGCAATAGATAAAAGTGCTTGTTTCCCCAACCCTCACCAACACATTGTGTATCAAACATTATATCTTTGCTAATATGGTAGGTGAAAAATGATATCTCATTGTGATTTTAATTTGCATTTATGTTCTGGGTAAGTTTGAGCATCTTTTCATATATTTAAGACCCTGTGATATTTATAAAAATGAATTCCCTTTTTATGATGGTTGGGATGCTACTGGATTGATGGCACAATATATTTTCTCCTTAACTTATACCTATGGGCATGTTTTTTTATATAAGATAACAAGGGCAATTCCAAAGAGTACCTTTAGGTCAAATAAACTCTAAGCCAGAACATTTTACGTGTTTTAAAAAATCACTAGCTTTTTACAGTTAACTCATGATTAAGCTAACATTTCATAGTTGACAAACAACTGAACCAACATCCCCTCATAATTTTAAATGATTTAAATTACTCATAAGAAATTTAAGTCATTAAAGACACAAAGGTAGTGATCCTCAGGGGCACGTGCACCTGAATGTTTATAGCAGCAATGTCCACAATAGCCAAACTATGGAAAGAACCTAGATGTCCATCAACAGATGAATAGATAAAGAAGATGTGGTATATATATACAATGGAATACTATGCAGCTATCAAAAGAAACGAAATCTTGCCACTTGCAACGACATGGATGGAACTGGAGGGTATTATGCTGAGCGAAATAAGTCAATCAGAGAAAGACAATTATCACATGATCTCTCTGATATGAGGAACTTAAGGAGCAGGGTGGGGGGTCGTGGGGGGTAGCGAGGGAAAAATAGTGAAACAAGATGGGATGGGGAAGGACACAAACCATAAGAGACTCCTAATCCCACAAAACAAACAGGGTTACTGGGGAGTGGGAGGGTAGGGATAGGGTGGATGGGTTATGGACATTGGGGAGGGTTTGTGCTTTGGTGAATGTTGTGAAAGATGTAAGCCTGATGATTCACAGACCTGTACCCCTTGGGCAAAGAATAAAAATAAAATTAAAAAAAAAGAAATTTAAGTCAATATTTTGTTACTTCTTAGTATTAAGTACTACTATTGCACTTAGTTTTTTTATATCTTAAGAAAAATAGAATTATTCTTAGAAATTTACCAATGTGTTAGAATTTATATAGAATTATTTAAAATTATGGTATGTTCTCATTTAAAAGATGTGTTTTCAGTCTTCTTTCTCAATGCGTAAGACACATTATAGGAAGGTTAGAAGTTCACTGTATATTTAAATGTGTTAGCTGATTGATAAATGACTCTGGACTCTTGTATCATACAACAGATTGTTCTCTGAGCTTTGTCTATGGCACTGTATATCACTTCTATTATAGCACTTATCAATGTCTTCCATGTATCATCATTAGTTATTTATGTGTCTGCCTTTCTCACTAGATTGTGAACTTCTAAAGGATATAATTTGCATTCCCCTTTAGCACTAGCTTAGAGCTTTGCATAAACTGCATACTCATAAAATGTTTGTTGAATTGAATTGAACCACATTTACATTGGGATTCTGAGGTTGCATTTTAAAAAATACTTTTCCACATATTTTTTTATTTCATTTTTATCTAATGTCTTATTCTAATGCTGCTTGAGTTTGCTTTCTGCTAATATTACTGACTTCGTATTGAAAAGAATTACTTAAAGTGCTTCTCCAATAATAGCATTGAAGAGGTAGATTTTTTTATTGTACATATTTCCTTACTGTTCTTCATTTTCTTGTATCAAAGTCCTACTCTAATTCTAATCACAGGTAGTTCTAAATATTTACTGGGCAGTGGTGGGTAGATTGAACGTTGTGGTAAGGTATATGCACTGATCTCACTAAGATTCTCAGTTTATGTAGGCAATTTGAAATGTGAAATTAAAGTTATGGTCATTACTAATATTAAGTAATTTAAAAGGTTCTATAACAGAGTGAACAACTTTATAAAATGGCTTTTTTTAACTTAAATTTTTATTAAAGTTATTGTGGATTCACATGTAGTTCTAAGAAATAATATAGAGAGATCCTTTGTACACTTTACCTATTTCTTCCCAGTGGTGATATCTTACAAAACTATTGTATACTATCACAATCAGGATGTTAATATGAACATGAAATACCGGTCTATTCATATTTCACCATATGTACTTGTGTTCATTTGTATGTGTGTGTTTTAGTTCTATGAAATTTTATTACATATATAGATTCATGTATCCTCCACCACAATTAAAATACTGCACAGTTCCAACACCTCAAGGATATCTGTATTGTGCTTTTATAACCATACACAATCCCATGCCCCACCCCCACTATCCTAACTCATGGCAACCCAAAATCTGGAGTTAAAATTAAAATTTTGTCCTTTCAAAAATGTTATATAAATATAATAATATAGTATGTAACTTTATGTGACTAGCATTTTGATCAGCATAATTCCCTGGAGATATATCCAAGTTCTTCTGATTATCAAGTTTATTCCTTTTTATTGCTGAGTGATACTCCATGTTATGTATGTATTAGAGTTTGTTGAATCATTCACATATTGAAGGAACTTTGGGTTGATTCTAGTTTGGGGCTATTATAAATAAAGCTGCTATGAATGTTACTGTACAGGTTTTTGTGTAAACAGAAACTTTCTTGGGCTAAATGCTGGGTCATATGGTAGTTGCATATTTGCTTTTCTAAGATATTGTGAAACTGTTACAGGGTAGCATTCTCTCTCTCTCTCTTTTTTAAAGATTTTATTTATTCATCTGACAGAAAGAGAGCACAAGCAGGGCCAGTGACAGGCAAAGGGAGAAGCAGACTCCCTCCTGAGCAGGGAGCCTGATGCAGGACTGGATCCCAGGACCCTGGGACTGTGACTGAGCCCCAGGCAGATGTTTAACTGACTGAGCCACCCAGGCACCCCCAGAGTAGCATTCTTATCCTAAATGAGCAATCCAGTTTCTCCTCACCTTCACTGGCATATGCTGTTGTCACTATTTTTTATTTTAGGTGTTCTTATAGGTGTGTAGTGATAGTTCAGTTTGGTTTCAATTTGTGATTCTCTAATGGCTAATGATGTTAAACATTTTTGATGTGCTTGGTTGCCATCTTTGTATCCTCTTCAGTGAAATGGCTCTTCATTGTCTTTTGCCCATTTTGCCCACTTCTTTTTAGTATTGAGTTTTTGAGTCTTTTATATATTCTAGATTCTAGTTCTTTGTTGGATATGTGGTTTGTAAATACTTTTTCCCAATCTGTAGCTTGTCTTTTCATTTTTAATTATTATTTTATTATGTTATGTTGGTCACCATACAGTACATCATTAGTTTTAGATGTAATGTTCCATGATGCATTATTTGTGTATAACACCCAGTGCTCCATGCAATCCGTGCTGTCCTTCTAAATACGATCTTTTGCAGAGCAGAAGATCTAAAATTTGATAAAGTCCAATTATTCAATATCTTCTTTTTATGAGTTGTGCTTATGGTGTCATCTAAGAACTCTTCACCTAGCTTTAGATACTGAAGATTTTTTGAAAGTTTTATAGTTTCATTTCTAACATTTAAGTCCATGATCCATTTTTAATTTCTCCAGTACCATTTGTTGAAAAGGGTGTCTTTTCTCCACTGAAGTGCTCTTTATACTTTCATAAAAAAAATCACCTGGGTTTATTTGTGTGGATCTATTCCTTAGTTCTTTACTCTGTTCCATTGATCTAGGTGTCTGTTTTTTCACCAATAACATACTGTCTTCATTACTGTAGCTATATAGTAAAACTTAATATTAAGTAGACTTATTCTTCCCACTTTATTCTTTTTTCTGAAGGTAGTTTTAGGTATTCTAGGGCCTGTGTTATATAAATATTATAATTAGTTTATGTCTATAAATCCTTGCTGGAATTTTAATTGGAATTGAACCAAACCTATAGGTCAATTTGGGAGAATTGACATATTTAGTATGTAAGTCTTCCAGTCCATGAGCATGGTATAGAAATCCATTATTTAGATTTTTTCTACACATAATAGTCTCTTTTGTATTTTCCTTGTTTTGATGTCAGATGAAAGTTCATACATTAACCTGGATTTCAAATTTTTAGGCTTGCTGAGAATGATTAAACTCACTAATATTCATATACTATTTATTTACTTATTAATTCATTCACTCAATCACAATGCAGATATATTTATCTTGCTCCATTGCAATTAAGAGATAATATTTTGTTTATAGTATTAATATTGATTTTAAAGGTTATAACCCTGTGAATAAGAAATTGAGAAATTGACTGTAGTAAAGAAAGGACATTAATATAGACTAAGGAATTTTTATAATGATATTTACTGTAAAAATTTTTGTCTCTGGTACAAAATAAATATGGGTTGAGGGAGGGATTACTGACTAAAGGAATAGGATTTATCAGATGGAGAGTGTAATCTTTGAAAAATTTCTTATTTGGCAGTTTTAACCCCAGAATCAAAAGAAATTGAGGGTATGGAGCGAGTCAACTCAGGAGGTATGAGTAAGTGATTATTTAGGAGAGAATAGAAATATAAGGGCTGTCATGGAGATATCCTTTTATGGAGTAATGCAAGCATTTAGGTAAGTTTATTATTCCTCCTTGAATTAGGAGTATCTATTTTACTTGAGTTTTCTTGAGTTAATTATTCATTCACCAAGTATTTATGGAGCCCGTACTACTTTCTCTGCATTTTGTCTGGACCTGTCAGTATATAGCTGTTAAAAAGACAGTATCCAAAGATCCAGCAGTCATTGGCTCCCTTCTCAGTACCTGTTCCCAGTGGTCCTGAGGGCATGTGGGCGAGGGGCAGCCCCAAAGAATAGGAGGTGGAGGGAGAGCAGGTGTGCAGGTCTAAGTGTTTTGGCTGTGCACTCGTGGAGAAATTTGGGAGGGGGAGAATGCAAGGATAGGCCCAGGAGCCATGACGTCTAAAGAGAAACAAGCAGTAAAAAATCTCAATGTGGAAAATGCCCAGCAGGAAAACAAAAGAGAGGAACAGGGCCCCATGTAGAATTCAAAGGAGTCATACAGTTGGAGGAGGGTCAAGGCCAGGAGGAAATGTCAGGCTGGGGTGAATGAGACAGCTTGTCTCTAATTTTCAATGAGCCATACCTAACAGGCATATTGACCACAATGAAATGGGAGATGATGTGGAAAAGTTCATAGGGCAGATGATGAGAATCAGGAGAAAGACTAAGGAGCAGCAAATGAGGCATCATAAGCACTTCCAAACTCCTGAACCTGATAATCATTATGACATTTTCCTTATTCCTTGAATCCTAAGATTTTCCCCAAGGTTAATAATGTGGCCTCTGCTCTACAAACTTATAGTTTTGTGATTTACTTTCTCTATAACCTTTTTGGTATTTCCACTTAGAAGTTTGTAATCAAATATCGTTTTGTCTCAGTGTAAAACTTTCTGTCCAGTAGGACAGTTTCACCCAGTTTTAGGAAAAACTATTATTTTCATAATATGAAATTAATAAAGCAGTTTAAAAAGCAAAAAAAGGGTTCCCTGAGTTCATGGAATTTATATTATAATATGATATGTAATATAACAATAACAGCATCTATAGATTTTTTCCAGCAGGTTAATGGCATGATAAACTTATTTGTATAGATATATTCACAGATATTAGTAGTCAGTACAAAAAGGAATACCAAACTTGTATATTAGTTTTCAAGTTACAGGGATATTTCTGATTTTACTGTTTTTTAAGGTTTTGAAATCTACATATCTGAAGTTATTGATTTGATTGGCAAATGATTTAATTAGGACTTAAATCGGTATTTTCTGAGCCATTAATACATGGCATTTTAAATATATTTGATGACTTGGCAACATATGTCAAAAAGAAAGGCATGGGGTGCTTGGGTAGCTCAGTCAGTTAAGTGTCTGACTCTTGATTTCAGCTCAGATCATGATCTCAAGGTACTAAGATCAAGCCCCATGCCAGGCTCCCTGCTCAGCAGGGGTCTACTTGAGATTTCTCTCCCTCTCCCTCTGCTCCTCCCCACCATGCACACTTTCTCTCTTTCTCTCAAAAAAGGAGTCTTTTCATTAAAAAAAGGAAAGGCATACACAGTCTTTGGTATGAGAAATCTGACATAAATAAGTGGCTGATAATGTTAAAAATATGAGTTGCCTTATATTTCCCTCCTTATTCATAAGAGATCAAGGAGTCTATAGAAGCCTGTGTAAAGTTCATATTAAAATAGATACCCTCTGGGGTGCCTTGATGGCTCAGTTGGTTAAGCAGCTGCCTTTAGCTCGGGTTGTGATCCCGGGATCCTGAGACCAAGCCCCGTGTCAGGCTCCCTGCTCAGTGGGGAGTCAGTTTCTCCTTCTCCTCTCTATCTCCCTCTGACCCCCATTCTCATGCTCTCTCTCAAATATATAAAATCTTTAATGAAATAGATATCCTCGAAAGCAAAATAAGTATGCTTTCTGACATATTAGAGTTGAAACCCACTATAAAATATGTTTTAGATTGAATAGCATGTTAATAGGAATATTGGGAATGATTACATAGATTGATTCCTTTGTACGTTTCATTTGTTAATGCACACCATTTATTTTTCACTTATATTTTTTATTTTTTAAAACAATATTTTATTTATTGGGGCAGCTGGGTGGCTCATTTGGTTAAGCATCTGCCTTCAGCTCAGGTCATGATCCCAGGGTCCTGGGATTGAGCCCCACATCGGGCTCCCTGCTTAGTGGAGAACCTGCTTATCCCTCTCCTCCCCGCTCATGCTCTCTCTCACTATCTCTATTTCTCTCTCTCAAATAGATAGATAATTTTTTTAAGTTCAAAAAAATATTTTACTTATTCTATTTTAGAGAGAGAGAACATGAGAGCATGGGAATGGGGAGGGGCAGAGGGAGAGGAAGAGAATCTCAAGCAGACTCTGTGCTGAGTGACAGAGCTGCAGGGGGTGGTACTTAATCTCATGACCTTGAGATTAGGACCTGAACTGAAACCAAGAGTCAGACAGTTAAATGACTGAGCCACCCAGGTACCCCAAAGTATTTATAATTTTTTCAAATAAATTAATGAATGCAATGTGATTTGTTTGAATCTTTATTTTTAAGATTTTATTCATTTGAGAGAAAGAGAGTGAGTGAAAGAGAGAGCATGAGTTGGGGGAGGTGCAGAGGGAGAGGGAGAAGCAGACTCCTTGTCAAGCAGGGAGCCCAATGCTGGGCTTGATCCCAGGACCCCAGGATCATGACCTGAGCTGAAGGCAGACATTTAACTGACAGCCACCCAGGCGCTACATGAACCTTTTTACTTCTTAATAAAGATTTTATTTATTTATTTGAAAGAGAGAGAGAGGGAGCATGAGCAGGGGGAGGGGTAGAGAGAGAGGGGAAAGTAGATTCCCCACTGAACAGGGAACCCAATGCAGGGTTTGATCCCAGGACCCTGAGGTCATGACCTGAACTGAAGTCAGAAACTTAACAGACTGAGCCACACAGGCACCCCGATTTGTTTGAATCTTGATTGGAGGAACAGTCTGTTTATTTTAGGAAAGTGTAGGAATACTCTGAGTTATGAGATGTAGATATCTAGTCTACCCCAAGATATGGGTGAGTTGGTTATAGTAGACTAGAACTATAGAGCATTCAAGAAGTGAGGCAGCAAAGAGAAGATAACTTGTTTTTGAGCTTCACGATTCCATATTATCCATTTGTACTTATTTTGTTCTTTTTTCCTCATCCTCATACTTTTTGTTTCCTCTTAATATTGGCTTGCACGTGGCCAACATAGCCTTTGAGGCCATTCTGTATCATGACCTCTTGGCTTCATTCCCATTGCTACCTAGGTTAATCTCTAGCTGTTTTCTAGTTCAAATTCATGAGAGGAAATCTAATCAATCTCTTTGGTATGTTTATTTTTTCATGCTGGCCCCTTCCTAGTCTACTGGCCAGCCAAAGGATTGATTGCTTTTGAATTACCTTGCTCCTTCCTATTCTATAATTACCTATAGTCATGTATGGGAATTCTGCATCATGTAGTATAAAACATGACTGCCTGTGGCTGCCCTTGTGTAGGGATATTGGGTAGGACCATTTCACTTAGCAAGGACTTTAGTTGTCACTGTGATTAATAATAAAGGGTAGTTTATGAAAATATGCTACCTTCAAGTAGGTTTATTTAGGCCTAAAAGACAGTTTTTTGGAAGAATATCTATTACTGTATTATAGTTATCTGGAGTGTGATATTGATTTGGAGTTGTCTTAGTTCTTGTTTTTAGAAAGTTGCTGATACCCTAAAGTTTAAATTGCACATATTACTCTTAGAAAAATGGACAAATTTCAGATCTTCATTTTATGGTATTTATATGTATTATATAAATATAGTAGTGTATAAATCATTTGGATACTGTCTAGCATTAGTTCATTATCTAATTTGAACCTCATTAACTTTACAGAGATAACTAATTGGTTTGGTTTATCTATTCAGGCCTGTGTCAACATTTGTGTAGACTGAGCCAAGAATACAAATGCAACTGTTCATACCATATGTGTAAAACTTTAAAAAATTTTAAAACAAGTTAACAAACTATTAAATAATATAATGTTGTAGTCCCACATTTTGACATATGCCTTTATAATAAACTGGAAGGTTAGAATTAAGCTTAGGATTCTCAAACTCCTCATAGTTTAACACTGAAATATGATTGGCCTGGGGAATTTGACTCCTAGTCCGTGGCTGGCCTCCTCTTTTGATATCTGACTCTATTGCATGAGGTTTCCCTCCAGCCTATGTATACAAGCTCTGTCCATGGTCCCTATTATCAGCTTGCTTTGACAACCCTTTGGACCTAACAGTAGGCACATAGATAGCAAGATCCTCCCTCCAGAACGACACTTCAAAATGGGTTCCAAGAGAGAATTAAGCCATAATACCCCAAGGTATTCATTGGATAAAAATAATAAAATGCTACCAGTCTTGTACCATATTTGAGAGAATGGGAAAAATGGTTACATGAATAATTTTCTTTAGGGTTTAAAAAAGGCTAGTGGGCTGAGAAAGGCTGGTGGAGAGTAGACCTGAAGAAGAGTTCTGTGTGGACTCATGAAAGTGGCTTGAGGATATTTGGGCAGGAAATTTTGGAATCTTGGGTATGCAAATTATGATCTAGAAGGGGGAAGCACAGGCTTCCTCTGGTGGTTCTTTCCCTTTGGCCCTGCAGAATCTTCTCTCCTAGAGCTGGGAGCAGCTGAAGAATGGCTAGCATGGAGTCTGCTAAATTATGGGGTCCTCTTTGCCCATATCAAAGTGTGGTACTTCATCCATTAATTGTTTTTCACGTTTTACCTATTTGATGTTATGCTAATTTTTCTTGACTTGAAAATGAGTTTAGATGTAATCAGGCTTGATTCCAATGAACATGGCAGTGTAGAGAATGCCAAAAATTCATCTTTCCACAAAAGCGGCAAAAAACCTAGCAAATATTCTCAGAATCAACTTACTGGCATTCTGGAAACTAATAAGAAATTTACAGCAACAGGCAAATGTTTAATCAAGGAAAACGCAGTTGAGTCTCAGTAAGAGAGCTTTGTGGCACTTTAATTTACCTAGTATCCTTTCCCTGCTCTCTAGTTTGGTAGAAGCTTTGAAGTGGCCTCATTCTTAAAGAATCGTGGTCATTTATTTTGACCAGTTTGGTGGCTCCCTGAAGGACTAGCTCAAAAGCCTTGCCCTTATTTTGCCTAACTCAGAACTCTCCCAAGGCCAGGGCAGCTACTTGGGGGCCACTTGTGGAAAACATAAAGGCAAATATATTAACCACTGACTCCCATGGCAAGGAATAAAAAACAGTAAGATCAATTGAAAATATTTTGGTGTATAGGTATCACTTTGAGACCCTGCTTTTAATTCTTTTGAGTACTCAGAAGTGAAATTGATAGATCATATGGTAATTCTATTTTTAATTTTTTGAGGAACTGCCATAATGTTTTCCATAGTGGCTACACCATTTTACATTTCCACCAACAGTGTTCAAGGGGTCTAATTTGTCCATATCCCCACCAACACATATTATTTTTTTCATAGTAGTCATCCTAATTGGTGTGAGGTGCTGTCTCATTGTGGTTTTTAATTTGCATTTGCCTAATTATCGGTGATGTTGAGAATCTTTTTGAGTACTTCTTGACCATTTCTATATCTCCTTTGGAGAAATATCTATTCAAATCTTTTGTCTTATTTTTAATCACGTAGTTTCTTGTTGTTTATTGTTGAGTTGTAAAAGTTCTTTATATATTCTGGATATTAATCTCTAACCAGATTTGATTTGCACATATTTTGGTTGCTTTTTCACTTCATTGATTGTATCTTTAATGCACAGCTTTTACATTTGATGTAGTCCAGTTTATCTATTTTTACCTTTATTGCCTGTCCCTTTGGTGTCATGTCCAAGAAATGATTGCTAAATCCAATGTAATTCATGAAGATTTTCTTTTATGATTTTTCCTAAGAGTTTTTAGGGTTTTAGCTCTTATTTTTAGGTCTTTGACCCATTTTGAGGTTGTTTTTATTTTTTTAAATATAATGTAGCATTCATCAATAAAGATGAAAAGGAAAGATGGAAATGGTAGAGTTTTATGGGAGAGTTAAGTGGGAGAGATTTAACCTGCTATATATAGCTAATTGGGCAAGTAAAATGGATAAGTAAAATATTTAACACAACTGGAGGAATTCCTGTTTATTAGTAAAAATATCCTCTTACAGAGATTGAAAGTTATTCCAAAAAAGTCTGGCCATTTTGTTGCATTATAATCTATAATTAAATTTTATTTATTGTTCTTTTTTTTTATTTGCCCCAGGGGTACAGGTCTGTGAATCATCAGGCTTACACATTTCACAGCACTCACCATACCACAAACCCTCCCCAATGTCCATAACCCATCCACCTTATCCCTACCCTCCCAAACCCAGTAACCCTCAATTTGTTTTGTGAGATTAAGAGTCTCTTATGGTTTATCTCCTTCCCGATCCCATCTTGTTTCATTATTTTTCCCTCCCTGCCCCCACGACCCCCCACTCTGACCCTCAAGTTCCTCATATCAGAAAGATCATCTGATAATTGTCTTTCTCTGAGTTGTTTCACTTAGCATAATACCCTCTAGTTCCATCCACGTCATTGCAAATGGCAAGATTTCTTTTCCTTTAATTGCTGTGTAGTATTCCATTGTATATATATACCACATCTTCTTTATCCATTCATCTGTTGATGGACATCTAGGTTCTTTCCATAGTTTGGCTATTGTGGACATTACTGCTATAAACATTCGGGTGCACGTGCCCCTGAGGATCACTACCTTTGTGTCTTTAGGATAAATACCCAGTAGTGCGATTGCTGGGTNTGCGATTGCTGGGTTGTAGGGTAGCTCCATTTTCAACTTTTTGAGGAATCTCCATAGTGTTTTCCAGAGTGTCTGCACCAGCTTGCATTCCCATCGACAGTGGAGGAGGGTTCCCCTTTCTCCACATCCTCGCCAACATCTATCATTTCCTGACTTATTGATTTTAGCCATTCTGACTGGTGTGAGGTGGCATCTCACTGTGGTTTTGATTTGTATTTCCCTGATGCCGAGTGATGTGGAGCACTTTATCATGTCCCTGTTGGCCATTTGGATATCTTCTTTGGAGAAATGTCTGTTCATGTCTTCTGCCCATTTCTTTGACTGGGTTATTTGTTTTATGAGTGTTGAGTTTGAGAAGCTCTTTATAGATTTTGGATGCACGCCCTTTAACTGATATGTCATTTGCAAATATCTTCTCCCATTCTGTCAGTTGTCTTTTGGTTTTGTTGACTGTTTCCTTTGCTGTGCAAAAGCTTTTAATCTTGATGAAGTCCCAATAGTTAATTTTTGCCCTTGCTTCCCTTGCCTTTGTTGATGTTCCTAGGAAGAAATTGCTGTGGCTGAGGTTGTAGAGGTTGCTGCCTGTGTTCTTCTCAAGGATTTTTTTTTAAATATTTTATTTATTTATTTGACACAGAGAGAGAGATTACAAGTAGGCAGAGAGACAGGGAGAGGAGGAAGCAGGCTCCCCGCTGAGCAGAGAGCCCGATGCAGGCCTCGATCCCAGGACGCTGAGATCATGACCTGAGCCAAAAGCAGAGGNGGATTTTGATGGATTTCTTCTTCACACTGAAGTCTTTCATCCATTTTGAGTCTATTTTTGTGTGTGGTATAAGGAAATGATCCAGTTTCATTTTTCTGCATGTGGCTGACCAGTTTTCCCAACACCATTTGTTGAAGAGACTGTCTTTTT
>LNAC01000731.1:231774-255361 GCA_002007465.1 Ailurus styani
TTTTTATCTCTCCTTCTATTTTCAATGACAGCCTAGCTGGATATAGTATTCTTGGCTGCATATTTTTCTCATTTAGTGCTCTGAATATATCATGCCAGTTCTTTCTGGCCTGCCAGGTCTCTGTCTGCTCTCAGTCTAATATTTCTACCATTGTATGTTACAGACCTCTTGTCCTGAGCTGCTTTCAGGATTTTCTCTTTGTCAGTATGAGTTGTAAATTTTACTATTAGATGACAGGATGTGGACCTATTTTTATTGATTTTGAAGGGGGGGGTTCTCTGTGCCTCCTGGATTTTGATGCTTGTTCCCTTCGCCAAATTAAGGAAATTCTGTAGTATAATTTGCTCCAGTATACCTTCTGCCCCCCTCTTCTTCTTCTTCTGGGATCCCAATTATTCTAATATTGTTTAGTCTTATGGTATCACATATCTCTCGAATTCTCCCCTCATGGTCCAGTAGTTTTTTGTCTCTTTTTTCCTCCGCGTCTTTATTCTCTGTCATTTGGTCTTCTAAATTACTAATTCTCTCTTCTGCCCCATTTATCCTAGCAGTAAGAGCCTCCATTTTTGATTGGACCTCATTAATAGCTTTTTTTATTTCAGCTTGGTTAGATTTTAGTTCTTTTATTTCTCCAGAAAGAGTTTTTATTTCTCTAGAGAGGGATTCTCTGTTATCTTCCATGCTGTTTTTGAGCCCAGCCAACACCTTGATAATTGTCATTCTGAACTCTAGTTCTGTCACATTACTAATGTCTGCATTCATTCGGTCCGTAGCCATCATTACTGCCTTTTGTTCTTTTTTTTTGTGGTGATTTTCTCTGCCTTGTCATTTTATGCAGATAAGTATAGATGGATGAGAAAACAAAATACTAAAGGGTTGCAACAACCCCCCAAAAATATACACTAATCTAATCAGAAGAGACCTGAAACTGGGGGGAGAAGATAGAGGGAATAAACCAAAAAACAACAACCAAAAAACCCAAAGACAAACAAACGAAAACAACAACAAAAATAAAAGAAGACCCTATTTCTATATTATCTATTTCTTTTTCTATATCTATGTCTCTGACTCTATCTCTGTATCTATCTCTATCTTTATAGAATTGAACAGACCCTATATGTATACAAAAATAAAGTTAAATACAATGAGTTGATAAAATATCAGTATAACAATTAAAATTTAAAAAGATTAAAAAATGTTGATAAGCTATAATAGTTTAAAAACTTTAAAATAGGAAAAAGGAAAAAAATTAAATGAAAAGAGTAAGAAAAAATACATTTCAAAGAATTTAATTTTGAACGACTAAAGGATCATGGGGAGATAGCCATGAATTCTCTGTGTTGCTTTCCCCTAGCTCTGGACTTCCATAATTCTCAGTGATCTCTGACCTTGCTCTTGGCTGTATATTCTCGCTGATCTTCTGGGGGAGGGTTCTGTTGCTGTGATTCTAAAGTGTCTTTGCCCGAGGTGGAATTGCACGACCCTCGCCAAGGGCCAGGCTAAGTAATCAGCTCAGGTTCACTCTCAGGAGCTTTTGTTCCCTGAACTCTTTCCGTATAGCTTTGGAGTACTGGAATGAAAGTGGCGGCCTCCTAATCTCCCACCCGGAGAAGCTGAGAGCTTGGGGCCTCCCTCCTCAGTGCGTCCTCAGAGAAAAGCAGTTTGTCCCTCCCGTCTTCCTGGTCTCCGTCCGCACTCTGCCATCCCCCAACCTGTGACGGAGCGTTTCTATCTCTGGCACGTGGCCCCATTTAAAATCTCCAAACCCAGTAGATTACTGCAGCTGCTCCCACGGTGCTCTTCCTGGAGGGGGAAGGAGGAGTCTCTCTAGATCTGCCACCCGTGGTTTCCCCACTCAAAAAGCAGTGGCCTGACTGTGCTTTGGATCACGGGTCAAGGTAACACGGAGCTGAGAGACAGCTTCTCAGCTTAGCTCTGTTTCTCCCATTGGCTTCTCCCCTCTGATACCTGGGAGCTTTGTCGCTCTCAGACATCCCTGGTCTTTTTGTGTCCCCGTGGGTCCTGAGACTATACTGTCCCCATGAGGGCTTCACCCCCCCTCCACTCAGCCTCTGGGGCGACTTTCCTCAGTGGAGCAGACTTCTAAGAGTTCCGATTTTGTGCTCCGTTGCTTTCTCACTTGCTGGGAGCTGGCCCCTCCCCCTGAGGTCTATCTTCCTGTCGCTTCAGATTCACTTCTCCTCACGTCCTACCTTCCGGAAAGTGTTCGATTTTCTGTTCCTAGAATTGCTGCTCTCCTCTTCCATCTCCTGTTGAATTTTTCAGTGTTTAGAATGGTTTAATAACTACCTGGGTGAATTTCTGACACCTGAAGATAATCGGTCTCCTACTCCTCCGCTATCTTGCTCCTCCTCCCTGTCTTATTTTTCTTTTATTAGATGTAGAAGGTAAGCTATTTTCTGTGAGCAAATGGATTGATGAATTTTGCGAAAGTATGGATCATCATTGAGTTTTTTACAGGACGTGTGGTTCTTTGACTCTGAATAGGATAGTTGTATAAACTCCTTCCCAGTTGGTACCTGGTTCTGCAATATTTCTCTTTCTTCCAAGCCCAACTCTTTTTTAAAAAGATTTATTTATTTGAGAGAGAGAGAGAGCAGGGGGCAGGGCAATAGGAGGGGGAGAGTGAAAATCCTAAGCAGATTCCCTGCGAAGCATGGAGCCTGACACTTGGGGCTCCATCACAGGACCCTGAGATCATGACCTGAGGTGAAATCAAGAGTTGAACACTTGACTATTGACTAAGCCATCCAGGCACCGCCCCCAAGCCCAACTCTTAATGCCTTACTGTCTCACTTGTACCTTCTGATAAACATTTTTATTGTGTTAAGTATGGTTTACTATCACTTTCATCTTTATAGAGAAAGCATTTTAAAATAGATTTTAAATGGGTTACTAAGTAGGTATTGAATAGGTATTGAGACTTAGCAAAAGGATGGAGAATTTTTTAAAAAGTATGTCTATAAGCAGTGGTAGATGGGAGTTGCATAAGTGAATTTTGCATTTATTTTAGGAATCTTACTCATTAGAAAATAGAGAACACTAGGGGATAGATTCTTGATTTTATTAACTAAATGTACTTCATGAATATAAAGCAATTTGAGTAGAGTCAATTCAGAGGGAAAATGATTGTCAAAGAGGAGAGTAACAATTTTACTTCATAAGTCGCTAACTCAAGTAATGAACATTTAGGAAATTCACTGATACAGCCTATAGATGAGTTAAAGTTTTTTCTTAATTAAGTGTTCTTCGGAAGAGTTGGCTTTAGCGACTAGGCTGTTTTTATGTAGCATTTTTCTGTGTTCATTTTTATTTACATACTTCGTGCTGGTGAGTGAGGTCATCTAGAAATCATATGGCAATAGACACGCTGCTGTTTAACTCCAGTTCTGATTTTCTTAAAGAATAAATGTGTGTACAGTGTAGTTTCTCTGTTATCCAAGGGACCTAGTCCTTGGGTTTATATAGCCATCAAATAAAGTACCGTATTTCATTAGAGGGAGCTTCCCAAGTGCATGGGGGATTAATCAGCATTTACAGGGTTTACCTTATATCTCCCACATAAAAGAACTGATGTAAAGAATGGTATAATGTAAATGTTCTTTGGTATTGTAATCAATTTTCACTTTTAACTGTTTTGTAAATTAGTATTTTGACAGGAATAGGATAACAATGCTTTGTTTACATTGTGATTTATTTTGATAATTGCCTGATGCTCAGAAAATAATAAAAAACTCAATAAGAAAATAAACTGTAACTATTTAAGCCTATAATTCTACTTTCTTGTTTTTATAAATTTTAAGTGCAAGGCTTATATTTAAAGCTGTTTTTGACTGAGACAATTATAATACTGAACTCTGTGTAGTTTTGCAGAATTTCTCTGCAAATCCAAACAGGTGTAGAATGGAGACTGCATAAAAGAAGCTGCTTCAAGGTATAACAGGACCCATTATTGCTTGAAATCGTTATTCTAGAAAAAATTTCACTTTCACACATGGATTTTCTTATAGGTCAACATTTTATTTAAGGGAGCCTTATGGCAAATGGGTGATAGGAAGGGCAAAATCGGAGGAAAGATCCATGAGCAATGATGTAGTCAGTTGCAGTTAGTATAGCAGGCAGAAGGTAAGAGGACATTTGGTTCTATTTTGACATGCTAAATCTTTTATAGACAGTATTCTAGTTTCAGTACATTTATACTATCTTCTTAATTTGCGTTTCAGCATGCAGTAAGCATATACTTCCAGAAGGACTTTGATCTGTCGTTATAAATTAAACACATGTTTTTTCAGATGTGTTGTTCATTGCATTTATAGCATAGATAATGTAGAGAAAGGTTGATGTGGAAATGATTGTTTTTATAAATATTCATCCAATGGGTCACCCACATGTTTTCAAAGGACTTATATGTATTAAGAGATATGCATGGCAGATTATATACTTCAGAAATAACACTGATTTTGTAACAATTAATATAAAATTAAACTTTTCCATTCTCTCATTCTGTCTACCCCCATGACTGAATTTCATGTCTTTGACAATGAGTATGTAGACTTTGAGTACTTACTTAGACATGCAGTTGCTGTGTTCAGACTGGGTTAGAGCAAGATGCTTAAAAACTCAGTTTTGAGTCTTTAAAAAGAAGAATAAAGGTGGAGGAATCACACTACCTGATATTAAGCCTGCTGTATAGCTATAGTTAGTAAACCTAACTGTGGTAATGGTAGAAAGGTAGACACATGAATTAATGAAACAGAAAAGAGAATCAGAAAACAGACCTACATAAATATACCCAGCTAATTTTTGACACAGAAACAAATGCAGTTCTGTGAAAGAAGGGTAGCTTTTGTAACCAGTGATGCTGGAGCAGTTGGATAGCCATAGACAAAAAGATGAACCTTGACCCAAACCTCATGCTTTTAAAATAATTAACTCAAATGAATCATGGACATAAATGTAAAAATAAAACTTTAAACTTTTAGAAAAAAATAAGAAAATTCTTAGTACCTGGTCCTAGGTAAAGAGTTCTTGCACTTGATACCAAAATCCTAACTGATGAGAGGAAATACTAATAAATTGGACTTCATCCAAATTAAAACATTTGTTCTGTGAAAGTCTTTGTTAAAAGGGTAAAAATACAAGCTATAGACTGGGCAAAAATATTTGCAAAACACGTGTCCATCAAAGGATTAGAATCTAAAATATATAAAAAATTTAAAACTTGGGGCGCCTGGGTGGCTCAGCGGTTTAAAGCCTCTGCCTTCGGCTCAGGTCATGATCTCAGGGTCCTGGGATCGAGGCCCACATCGGGCTCTCTGCTCGGCAGGGAGCCTGCTTCCTCCTCTCTCTCTGCCTGCCTTTCTGCCTACTTGTGATCTCTCTCTCTCTGTGTCAAATAAATAAAATCTTTAATAAAAAAAAACTTAAAACTCATCATTAGAAGAAGAATCTCATTAGAAAATGGGTAAAAGATATGAACATAAATTTCATGTTAAAGGATGCACAGGTGATATGAAATTATGTTTAACATCATGAGCCATTAGGGAAATGCAAATTAAAACCACAGTGAGACACTACATACCTATAAGAATAGAGAAAATAGAAGATAGTGACACTACCATATGCTGACAAGGATGTAGAGAAACTGAATTATTCATAAATTATTACTCCTTTGTAGTGATATTTCATCATGGTTTTATTTTTCATTTTCTTATAGTTCATGACATTGAATGTCTTTTCATATGTTTATTTATGTAACTTCTTTCGTTGTTTTGTGAAGTATCTATTCAAGTCCTTTGCCTGATTTAAATCGGGATGTTTATTTACTGCTAAATCTTCAGATTTTTTTATATGCTTGGGATACAAGTACTTTGTTTACTGTGTGATTTACAGTGTTTTCTCCCAGTCTATAGTTTTTATTTTTATTCACTTAACAGTGTTTTTTCCAAGTTAAATATTTAAAAATTTGATGAAGTCCAATTAATTATTTTTATTTTCTGTAGAATGTGCTTTGTTTATCATGTCTCTAAGAATTTGTGTGTGTGTGTAAGACAAATTTTATTTTCTAAGAATTTTTTCCCTAAGAAAGATTTTTTCTATATTTTATTACAAAAACTTAATAGGTTTAAAGTTTAAATTTAGATGTATCATCCATTTTGTGTTAATTTTTGTATAAGATTTAGAATTTCATCTAAGGTTCAAGTTTTTATGGATTTCCAGTTTGAATACCATTTGTTTAAAAGACCATTCTTTCTCCACTGAACTGCTTTTCTATCTTTGGTAAATATCATTTGACCATATTTGCATGGTTTTATTTACTGACTATTCTTTTACATTAATCTATGTGTATATCTCTTCATCAGTACCACTCTGTGTTGATTACTGTAGCTTTGTCATTAAGTCTTGAAGTCCTTTAATGAGTTTCTTCCACTTTATTGTATTAAAATATTTTAGTTGTTCTACTTACTTTGTTTTTCCATATACATTTTAATATTAACCTTTCTATGTCTACAAAAATTCCTATTGTGATTGTGATTGGAATTACACCAAATGTATATATCATTTTGGGTAGAATTGACATCTTTACTATATTGCATCTTTCAGTCCACAAACACAATATGCATCTCCATTTATATTGTGTTCAATTTCCAGTATGAGTATTTTGTTGTAAAAATGCTTAAAAAATCATGTAAAACTGCTCATATTTTGTTATATTTATACTAAAATATTTTTTTAGGGCGCCTGGGTGGCTCAGTGGGTTAAAGCCGCTGCCTTCGGCTCAGGTCGTGATCCCAGGGTCCTGGGATCGAGGCCCACATCGGGCTCTCTGCTCAGCGGGGAGCCTGCTTCCTCCTCTCTCTCTGCCTGCCTCTCTGCCTACTTGTGATCTGATCTCTCTCTCTCTGTGTCAAATGAATAAATAAAATCTTTAAAAAAATATTTTTTTAGAGCTGTTGTTAATGTTTCTTTTTTAGTTTCATTTTTCAGTTGCACCTTGTTAGCATATAGGAATACATTTGATTTAAATTAATTTTTGCCTGTTATTTTATGTTACAACTTGATAAATTCACTTATTAATTCTAGGAGATGTTTTATAGATTCCCTGGGATTTTTTACATAGACAATTGTATAATCTGTGAATTCAGACATTCTTATTTCTCCTTTTCCAATATGTGTGGATTATATTTTTCTTCTCTAATTACGCTGGCTAGGACTTTCAGCTTAGTGTTGAGTGAAACAGATTCTTCTTTCCAAAAATAATTCAGTCTTTCTCCTCTACATAGATATTTTTAATAGGTGCTTTTTATTAGGTTGAAGAATTTCTCTAATATTTCTAGCTGATTGTTTTTATTATGAATACTGAATTTTGTTAAATGCTTTTACTACATGATGTTTTTATTCTTCAGACTTAATTTGTAGGATTACATTGATTGATTTTTAAATATTGAACTAGTCATGCATTCCTGAGACATACCCCATTTAGTCCTGATATATTATTCTTTATGTATATTGCTAGCTTCAGTCTGCTAATATCTTACTGGGGATTCTTGCATTTATTTCATGAGGGATATTGGACTGTAGTTTTCTTTTTTTGTACTTAGTGTGGCTTTGGTGTTAGCCTAATGTTGGCCTCACAAAATGAGCTGGGCAGTGTTCTGTCTTCTTCTATTTCCCAGAAGAGATTACATAGCATTGGTATTATTACTTCTTCAAATGTTTACAGAATTTGCCAGTGAAACCACCTGGGCTTAGTGACTTTTTTTCAGGAAGTTTAAACAATGAATTGAATTTCTTTTAATAGTTATAGGACAATTAAAGTTACCTTTTTCATTTGGGGTGAGTTTTGTTATTTGTAGACTTTTAGGAATTGGTTCCATTTCATCTACATTGTCAAATTTATCAGCATAGAGTTGTTCATAACGTTCACTTACTATCACATTAAGGTTTTTTGGATTTGTAATGATGTTTCCTCTTCATTTCTGATACTGATAATTTAGGTGTATCTTTTTTATAGTCACCTTGGCTAGAGGATTATCAATTATACCGATGTTTTCAAAGGACCAGCTTTTGTTTTCATCTATTTTCTCTATTGTTTTTCTCTTTTCAGTTTCACTAATTTCTGCTCTAGTCTTTTCTTTCTGCTTCCTTTTGTTTTATTTTGCACTTTCTTTTTAATTTCTTAAGTGATAATGTTAGATTTTTATTGATTTGAGACCTTTTTACTTTTTTTAGAATTTTATTTATTTAAGTAATTGGTATAACTGACGTGGGGCTCGAACTCATGAATCCTAAATCAAGAGTTCCATGTTCTTCCAACAGAGCAAGCCAGGTGCCCCATGACATTTTTTTCTAATACATGCATTTAATGCTACAAATTTCCCTCTAAGAAGTGTTTTAGCTATTTGCCACCCATTTTTGACATGTTGTGTTTTTATTTTCATTTATTCAAGATATTTTTTACTTTTTTCAAGAATTCTACTTTGACCCATAGGTTATTTAGAAATGTTTTGTTTCATTCCAAACGTTTGAGGAGTTACTTCTGCTTCTGATTTCTATTTAATTGTCTTATGGTCAGATAACTTTGTGTGATTGTTATTCTTTTAAATATATAAATTTTAATGGCCTAGAATTGGTTCTGTCTTGTACACAGTGGTACTGTGTACAATTGAGAAGACTGTGTATCCTGCTAATGTTAGATGAAATATTTTTTAAATATCAAGTTTATAAATAGCCTTACTTGATTTCTTCATGTTTGTTCTTAATTACTGAGAGAGGACTAAAGTCTCAAAATAAAATTGTGGATTTCTTCATTTTTCCTTTTCAATCTGTCGAGTTTTGCCTCCTGTGGTTTGGATCACTGTTGTTAATTGTGTACACACTGAAATGTTGTTATGTTCTCTTGGATAATTGATTGTGTTATTATTATGTAATGCTTCTCTTTATCTCTGATAACACCTCTTATCCTGGAGACTATGATGTCAAAAATTAATATTGCTGCTGAAACTTTATTTTTTGATGCAGTCATTCCTTTTTTAAAATAAAAAATTTTATTGAGCTGTAATTCACTTACTTAAAATATGAAAATCAATCTTTTTTAGTGTATTCACAGATTGTTGTACAGTTATAACCACAATCTAATTTTGGAACATTTTCATTGCCCCATAAAGAACCCCATATCAGTTAGCAGTAATTCTTTTCTCCACTAATACCCCAGATCTAGGCAACCATTAAGCTAATTCTATCCCCATAGATTTGCCTATTCTGGATATTTCATATAAATGGAATTATGCAATATGTGGTCTTTTGTGAGTGGATTTGTTAACAGAATATTTACAAGACTCAGCCATGTTGTAACATGAATCAGTACTTCATTTCTTTTCATCACTGAATCATATTCCATTATATGGATACACCTCATTTGCTTATCAGTTCTTTGGTTGATGGACACTTTGGTTGTTTTCTCATTTTGCCTATTATAGCTAATGCTGATATGGACATTTGTTTAGAAGTTTTTTTGTAGATACATACTTTCATTTATCTTTTTAAAAATATTTATTTATTTATTTGAAAGAGAATGCATGCTAGCAGGAATAGAGGGAGAGAGAATCTCAAGCAGACTCCATGCTAAGTGTGGAGCCCAATGTGGGGCTCAGTCTCTGGATTCTGAGATCATAACCTGAGTCGAAACCAAGAGTCAGACGCTCAACCAACTGCAGCACCCAGGTGCTCCTGTTTTCGTTTATCTTTGACATACACCTAGAAGTTGAATTTCCAAGTGATATGCTACTCTATGTTTAATTATTTGGAGGACTAACATTCTGTTTCTTAAAGTGACTATCATTTTATATTCCCAACAAATGTCTGGTGGGATTCCTGGAGAAGGCTGTTTGAGAGTGTGAGCTCCTCTTGCTAGCTCCCAGAGTTTTCATACTTGGGCTAGTCTATGGTTGGCCTTCAGCATATAGTTAAAATTTCTAATTTAATCCTCCTACCTGCTTATATGGAGTTCAGTATTGTCTTCCCCACATAAGCAAATGCTTTCAACTTGTTTCTTTCTAGAGGTTACTAATGAAGCCATCTGGGTCTTTATTTTTGTTTGTGATATAATACAGTTTTATATTGTGCTTATTTAATCAACATTATATCATGAAAACTTCCATTTTTCATTAAATATTTTTGAAAACAAGATTTTTTACAGTTGTATAATATTTATTTGAATAAATATACTGTAATGGAGGTAACTAGTCCTCTGCATTTGGGTATTTTGGTTGTTAAATATATTCCCTCGTTGATCTCTTATTACCAAACAATAAAACAATTAAAATATGTTGCTCTTTTCTCTAAAACATGCATCTATGTGTATGAATATTTATATATAATATGTATATTACATTGTATATCATATAAAGCTATAGAGTATATTATATACATTATGTATATAATAAATATATGTGTACATATAGAAAATAGATACACACACATGCATGCACACACACACATGCTAAGAGAGATGGGCAGATTGACAGACTCTGGTGTTAGATACATTAGTACATTAACACAGTCCAACTTTATATGTTGGGAGTTCAGGATTTTTTTTTGTGCTCTTTTCATAGTTTTCAGTATTTCTATTTTTTTTTCCAGACTGACAGTGTCACTTTGTAATTAGGCAGGAAAGAAAAAAACTAGACTGTTTTTATTCTTGGGAATTAAAAAATAAGAGATTTTTTAAGCTACTACAGACAGGTTGAGAAATTACTAAAATACTATATGGTAATTAAAATTCTGGCAGTGTTCATATTTGAGATTTTTTTCCCCCAACAGTAGAATGTTAAATGATGTCTGAGTCAGTGTAGTATTTCAGGCTTCCATGGAAGTTGCCAAATGATTAAGAGGGCACTTATGTTCTTTGGGAATAGGTCCAGCTTTTAGTTTTTCTTCTTCAAAGTCTTAAAGAAATGAAAATCTTCATAGCAAATGTTTTTTTGTTGTTTTTGTTGTTGTTCCATTTGGTTTACAGCACGGAAGGCTACCCAATGTCAGGAGACACCAGAAGAATTTGGTTTGAAGTTTTTAAAATTGTTTGAGAAGGGGAAGGGAAATGAAAGGAATTACTTTGAAGAATTACCTAGCCCGTTGGTTTAATGTGACCAGTGATAGGATAAAGTAAAAGTTTTAGAACATGTAGTTCATTGTGACTGCTACAGTTTTTCAGGACAATTAAGAAATAAACTTTATTGCTCGGTCTTAAAAAATATTGGAAAAAACATATGGTTACTTCATGAAGTGCCTGTAGAATGATTAGGGGGTGACAGTTTCGAAGTGTTACCTAAACTCTTTGACTTCTTATTTGGCCTTGTACCAAAGGTATGTGACAGCTTATAAGTTTTGAAGAAACACTGAGAGAATGAAAGATAAAGGGCTTTTTAAAAGGTACATGTATTTATATAGGCAGAGATCGAGTGTTAACCCCCCCCTTCCAACAAAACTGGGGAAAGAAAGAAAATCATCAGAAGTCTAAGATTATTTAGACTGTTTCAGAGCAACCATGAGGGATAAGGATGAGTATAGCAGGAGAAATGGGACCAACGGACCAAGGAAAGATAAGAGTTGGTTGGGAGTTTGAAAGAAAAACTGGAAACAAAGTAGAGAAAAATCCATATGGGTATTGGGCATAGGGTGAAGAAGTTTGTTTTAATTCCCAAGTTTGTATGATTTCAGGATGTTCTGATCAGTATCTATACCTGAAATATGTTACTTTTACATCAGCCTAGGTTTAAATGACACTAGGAACAAATAATAAGGCCTTTAAGAAGATTAACAAAGAATGAAGGATAGGAGTAAAATCTTATTTGCCCTATTTCTCTAGTTCAATATTTCATAATGTATAGTCTGAAGACTGCTTACAGTTGCATCACTTGGGATGCTAGCTAAATAGAATCCAATGGAGTCTTGAACCTCACTTCAAGCATAAGATATTTCTGAGGATTTGAACCTGGGATCAGCATTTTTAACAAGCTTCACAGATGACTCAGCACAGGAAAGTTTGAGAACCACTGCTATCTACTGTATAAGGCTGACTTGTTCCCATCATGTCCTAATCCATAACTCCTCTATTTCTTCCCCATCACCCGTCCCCTTAAACACCCATCATCCCATCCCTTTAAACACACATGTGGATCATTTCCTTCATCTGGAATAGATGTTACTTCAAAATTGCTTTGCCTTATCACTCCTTTTTTCAGTACTGAACTAAAAGTACATTGCTTATAGCTCTTCACTGTTTTGCCGAGGTGGCAAATTGAGTAGTGCACATTTAGCCAGTACAGCACAGGTCACTTAGTTTGTGTATGAGCCTAGGCAACTGCCTGCTGAACAGTTATACTCTTTGTGGCTTATTTCTTCTGCTCATTATTAGGTACACTTTAATTGTTGTGAAATTATAAATAGTATGTATGTATGTATGTATGTATGTTTACTCAGAATGAACCTGACCAGAAAGCTATCTGTAAATGCCTGTAATAGAAGTGAAGTAGTATGAGAATGTTACCTTTAGCCATGACGTAATTGTGTAAAGGAACTTCCAGTTGCATATTACTACAATTTGTTTGGAACATTATATATCTTAGTGCTTTTTGTAATTTGAGGATTTGGTAGTTTGAAAATCTATGTAAAGCATTTGAAAATTTGTGGAAAGCATTCTACCTGTCCTCTTTTTTTCCCATTAGGCAATGATCCAAGTCTTTTTGGGTTATTTGTGTTTCCATATTTCCCTTGGAGTATTTGAGAGGTAGGAGATCAAAGGAGAAGGAACTGGAGCTCCTATGGTGGGACAAATTGAAGTATCACTCTTTTTTTTTTTATTTTGTAGCCAGATGTATGATGAACATGGATAATATGTAGAGAATATAGACCAGAATGAGGAGAGGAGGTGGGTTTTAGCAGTAGGCAGTTTGTTAGTCCAGTTATTTGTGTAGACAGTCTGGTTGAGTGTGATAGGTAATATTTATAGGTGAGTTGAGTACAAGAACCAGGGTAACTGGTAGGAGGCATTGCGCAAAGATCAAAGTCAACATGATAGGTTTGGCAGTAGGATTGGAGTAAAGTTGAAAGAGTTTTACAGTAACTACTCATGTAACCACTACCTAGACTTTACCATTAAATTTTGCTATGATTGTTTTATCTCTGTGTCAGTTTATTCATTTTATTACCTGTTAATTCATGCTAATTCATTAATTCATACTAATTATTTGACTCATTTAATTATAAATTGTGGAGATACATCCTATGATTGTGCAACAGAAAAATTAATATTGTTAATATGGTAGTACTCTCCAAATTGATCTAAAGATTCAGTGCAATCTCCATAAAAATCACTGCTGGCTTTTTTGCAGAAATTGAGAAGCTGACCTAAAATTCATGGAAATACAAGAGACCCTGAATACCCAGAACAATCTTGAAAAAGAACAAATTTGGAGGACTCACACTTCCCAATTTCAAAACTTCCTAAGTTACAGCAATCAGGACATATGAAATTGACATAAGGAGAGACATATAGATCAATGAAATAGAATTGAGAGTCCAGAAATAAACCCTCATTTTTACAGTCAGTTGATTTTTTGACTGGGGTGCCAAGACAATTGGATGGAGGAAAGAAGATAGGCTTTTCAATGAATGGTGTTGGGTCAATATGCAAAAGAACTAAAATATTCAAAAAAAAATTTCAAATTGAGTAGTACACATTTAGCCAGTACAGCACAGGTCACTTAGTTTGTGAGTGAGCCTAGGCAACTGCCTGCTGGACAGTTATACTCTTTGTGGCTTATTTCTTCTGCTCATTATTAGGTACACTTTAATTGTTGTGAAGTTATAAATAGTATGTATGTATGTATGTTTACTCAGAATGAACCTGACCAGAAAGCTATCTGTAAATGCCTGTAATAGAAGTGAAGTAGTATGAGAAAATTACCTTTAGCCATGATGTAATTGTGTAAAGGAACTTCCAGTTGCATATTACTACAATTATATTATACAATTATATTATATATAATATACAATTATACTCTACCATATACAAAGTTTAATTCAAAATTTTTATATGAAATATAGAGAATAAATTAATTTGTATACATGGAAAGTAGATTAGTGGTTGCCTAGGTCTGAGAGGGGGTTGGAAGAAAATCAAGAGTGACTAATGGGTACAGGATTTCTTTTGGGGCTGATGAAAATATTCTAGAATCAATTGTGCTGATGGTTGCAAAACTCTTATGAATATACTAAAAATCATTGAACTATACAGAAACTATCGCTCAGTAAGCTGTTAGAGAAAAACAAAAATTGAGGAAATAAGTACAGTTCCTTCTAAATATTTCAATATAGTATTAATTATATTCAGTATTTGTTACAGATTTTTCTTATAAAATTATATAAAGTGAAATGCATAAATCTTGTGTGTTTTTGCTGAGTTTTGACAGATGCATGCACCCGTGTAACCCAGTCCCCTATCATGTTATAGAATATTAACATCACCCCCAGAAAGTTCCCTCCTGTCATCTTCTCAGTCCATTTTCTCTTACACTGTACGAGAGGCATCCTTTGTTCTTTGTTCTGATTTTTTCTACCACAGAAATCATTCTGCCTGTTTTACTATTACATATATATATGTGTGTGTGTGTGTATGTGTATATATATATACATACATACATATATATATATATATATATATGGCATCAGGTAGGTACTATTTTGTGTAAGACTTTCACTCACTATGCTATTTTTTTTAAAAGATTTATTTGAGAGAGAGAGAGAGAGAGAGAGAGAGCGTGTGCACAGCAGTGGGAAGGGGCAGAGGGAGAGGGAGAAGCAGGTTCCCTGCTGGGAGCCTGATGGGGAGGGTGTCTCTCCTGGGATCATGACCTAAGTCTAAGGCAGAAGCTTAACTGACTGAGCCACCCAGGCCCCCAAAGATTGTTTATTCATTACCATAATGATATATACCTAACCTCTTTCCAGTGTCTGGATATTATGAATAAAGCTACAAAAACATTCACAAGCCTTTCTGTGAACCCATTTTTATTATTTCTCTTGGATAAATACCTGGGAGAGGAATTGTTGGGTCATAGGGAAAATATATGCTTACCTTCATGAAAAGCTGCCAGCTTTCCCAAATTGCTTATATTGTTTTACATTACCATCAACTGTGTGTGAGAGTTTCAGTTGTTCCACAATCCCTCCAGTATTTGATGTTGTCAATCTTTTTATTTTTAAGTCATTCTACTGATTGTATAGTGGTATCTCATTGTGCTTTTAATTTGCATTTTGCTGAGAAAGAATGATGTTGATCACTTTCTCAGTTATCCCAGCACCATTTTTTGGAATATTTTTCCCTATTAGATTGCTTTGATACCTTTATCAAAAATCAAATATACTACATTCTTTTTAATTGATTTATATGTTAATTATTATGATACCACACTGTCTCAATTACTGTACATGTATACTAGGTCTTGAAGTCAAGTTTGTGAATACCCCTACCAAGATTAAGCAAAAGATCTAATAAAGAAAAACAAGATTTTTTAAATTGATTTTATTTATTTGTTTATTTGACAGAGAGAGACACAGTGAGAGAGGGAATGCAAGCAGGGGGAGTGAGAGGGAGAAGCAGGCTTCCCACTGAGCAAGGAGCCGGATGCAGGGCTTGATCCCAGGACCCTGGAATCATGACCTGAGCTGAAGGCAGACGCTTACTACTGAGCCATCCAGGCACCCCAAGAAAAACAAGATTTTAACTAAGTTTTAATAAATATCTTTATCTTCCTGATAGAAATAATCATTCCCTTTGAGTATTTTTAACTTGGTTAAATAAACCATTATAATTTTCAGAAAGTCACTACTACTTACTAGGGAAACTACTCTAGTGATATGTGTAATTTGGGGTATAATCTTTGGGAGTATTTGAAACTAGCATTAGTAACCTTTCCCGGAACTCTTACATAGGACTCAGGTGTCAAGAACCATTGCACTAGCTTTGCATTATTCACCTCCAGGGGGCGCCATTCACACTGGCATTGTTAGTAGAAAAGTAAATAAAAACAAGAAAGATTAGAACAGAGAGGAAAGTCGAGGAAAAGAGATAAAAGAAATATATGTGGTGTAAATGGTAGGTCATCACATGTCTGGTATCCTTTAGGTAGACTATAAGCGTCAGTTTCAATCATTTATTTTAAAAGTCTTGAAGAAATAAAGCAGATAGGGGCACATGGGTGGCTCAGTCAGTGAAGAGTCTGCCTTCTGCTCAGGTCCTGATCCCCAGGTTCTGATCCAGCCCCACTTGGGGCTCTCTGCTCAGTGGGGAGGGAGTCTGCTTCTCCCTGTGCTCCTCCCCCTGCTTGTGCTTGCTCTCCCTCTTTCTCTCTCAAATAAATAAATAAAATCTTTAAAAGAAAAAGAAATAAAGCAGATAAAAGTAGAACTTCTCCAGCCAACGGATATGTGTATAAGATGACCATAGCTCATTCCAGTCACACCTCTACTTCTTCCACGCACAGTCTCTTAAGTCGAAATTCAGCAGTTTGCTTTTTTGCAGTTTGGACTTTGATACGTTATGGTGTAAAAAAAAAAAGTATTGTGTTATGTACCAAAGTGGAAACTGTATGTTTATAATTCTTTGAACCTTTTTTTGCATTTAAAGCAGTTAACAATTGTTTTAATTAAGTAATTGTCTCCAGTTATTGCATCTCTGATTTGACCATTGGGAATCCTGTGTATAGGATAGATTTATTTAGCAACATATATATTTGAGGTTGCTAAGATCTATCTAGTTAATTTAATGTAGTAAATAAAGTACAGTTTTGTATATACATTTACAAATATTTTCTTTATTTCTCCATTTCTTCCAATTCATTTCCATGTTCTGATAACTAAAAGATGCTGAAAGAGTTCTGCATAATCACCTCAATCAGAAACTATGACGTTCTCCTAATGGTTTCAAAATTTACAACTGTCATTTGTTCCTTTTATATAATTAGGAGAAGGTAGAGCAATTTGCTTATTTTTATTACTATTGATACCTATTTTTCTCTTCATTGGGTATTTTGGCAGGTCAGCTGTATCCATGGAGGTATACCACAAATGTTATATTCAGTGATACCATTGCAGGTGATAACATCATGCTGGTTTTCAATACAACAGTAATGATTTGGCTGCTTAAATTGAATACCAATGAAAATGAAGAGCTCACACTCTTTGATAGTAATTATCTTGATGATATAAATAACAGATCTGGTATTAGAATAAATATAATCATAATTTAAAGGAACTAGCCATCTTATTAAGTGTGTATTCAAGAAACTAGACTGAATTAAGTGGATCAATAGCACTTTAGTGAAAAAATAGTTGACTCATATACTTAGGTTTATTTTCTCTAAATCATGAAAGTCTTTTTGAAATGGTGATTCCCATTTTTATGGTTTTCATTATAGATTTTGTCTAGCAGTCTTTAATAATTTTTTTTAGAATTGTCATCATGTTTTCTGAGAATGTTAGAGCCTTCAGTAGGCAACTCAGTTTTAATAATGTGGCTAGTTAAAGAGGTATCATAAACTACAGAGAAGCAAAAAAAAAGGCAGGGAGCAACTTCAGATTGCACTGAAGGTCTGACATCTGTGAAAAAAACAAGGGGAAGAAAAGACTGAGTAGGAAGCATGTCAGACTGCAGTGCAGTTCTAACAAATTTTAGCCAGGCCAATGGAGAGTCCTTTAGCCAAAGTCACCTGTTATTGGAGTTCTTTATCCTATAGGAATGGGTTTGTACTAGAATTCCTGCTATGCTCAGTCAGTTGTCTGGGAGCAGTCTGGGTGAAGCATGGCCTTGTTCTCTGAGCATGTTCTTGGGCTGTCTTTCAACTATGACCCCACATTTCCTTCCATGTGTTGCACACATCCACTTCATGCAGATTTGGGAGTAGTTTGTCAATGCATGGTGCCTGTGGTCCTGTATTCCTGAGGGGCAACTTAGAAGACAGAGATTAGTTGGATGAACCATGGTCTCTCCCTGCCACATACACAGACACACACACACACACAGACACACAGACACACACACACACTACATAGTGGTAAGTATTATGAAGAAGAATAAGAAATAGAAATAGAAATAGAAAATGACAATTTTGCTTTTTTAGATAGAATTATCAGAGCAGAATTCTCTGAAGAGATAATATTTGAGGTGATACCTGAATGAAATGAGTGAGTAAGTGAGCGAAGCATGTGCATATATGGAATTTAGGGCATTCCAGCCAGAGGCAACAGCAAGAGCAAAAGTCCCAAAGCTTGAACATGAACACTCTTTGACATGTTTGAGGCAGAACACGAGGTTAGGCAATAGGACAGTGTAAGAAATAAGGTCAGAAAGGTAGGAGGGGAGTCAGATAATTGTGGTCTATGGAAAGGATTTTAGGGAATCCATGTGACTAAATTCAAATTTCATCTAAGCATATTTTGCCATTTTATCTGTGAGTATATTGTGTTTGCCTTGCTGAAATTAAAGTCACTATGCTATTCCATTTCCCTTATCTAAAAACTATTCTTTTATCCATTTGTCCTATTATCAACTTTTCTGTAGTGCCTATAATTCCTCTCTTTTTAACAATACTGAAAAATTTCCAATTTGAGTCATGTAAACATGTAACTACTTTCCATACTTTTAATTTTTTTCCTAACAGTGGTTATGAGAAAGTTTGCATTGGCTTACTGCATAATTTTTTGACCCCGGAAACATGAATATATTTAGCAGTTATGATGATGCCCTTATTTTTTTTTAATTTTTTTTAAAGATTTTATTTATTTATTTCACAGAGGGAGAGAGATCACAAGGAGGCAGAGAGGCAGGCAGAGAGAGAGAGGGGGAAGCAGGCTCCCCGCTGAGCAGGGAGCCCGATGCGGGCCTCGATCCCAGGACCCTGAGATCATGACCTGAGCCGAAAGCAGAGGCATTAACCCACTGAGCCACCCAGGCGCCCGATGATGCCCTTATTTTTTAAGAATATTTTATTTTTTTATTTGACAGAGAGAGGGAGAGAGATCACAAGCAGGCAGAGAGGCAGGCAGAGAGAGAGGAGGAAGCAGGCTCCCTGCTGAGCAGAGAGTCCAGTGCAGGCCTCGATCCCAGGACCCTGAGATCATGACCTGAGCCGAAGGCAGAGGCTTAACCCACTGAGCCACCCAGGCGCCCCATTGCCTGCCCTTAAATAGGATCTCAACTCTTTTCTAGTTTGAAAACCACCATTTTGTTGGAGATAAAGAAAACGAAATGTTCCCCAAACACCAGACCAACCACTTCTGTGTTACTTTTGTTTTTCTAAGCATTTTTTCCCCATGAGCTTTGGTTCATTTTAGGTTTTTAGTTTTCTTGTGTTTGTTCTTACATGTTTACATTTTTTGTCTTCATTTTGTTTTCCCCTTTATTCGTCTTTCACATGTTTTAAAAGTCTGACTTAGTTGGAGTGTTCCCTGTGTTGTATTTCTGGTTTATTCACACATCTCTATTTTCTTTCTCCTTGAGTTCTCATGCTTCTTTGATAGAATTTTACTTGTTAGAATTGCCCATAATCACTCTCCTATTAGAGTCTTTGGTCATGAAATTGCAGTTATAATTTTGAACTTTCAAAAATCGACTTTTTAGTGTACAGGGTATGCAGCTTTCTCTTACCTTACTATTAACAACCCCAACCTGACATTACAGTTTCTCATCCTTTGGTTCCTTTTACTGCCAAATGTCAATCAATTCAACTCTGCTCCTCAGGCTTAAAGTCCAGAATGCTTTTGTTGGAAATAATCTGATTTCAACCATCTTCTCAAGGCTGAGTCTTCCCATTTTTTTTTTAAACACATTGGTTCTCGGCCCTGGATGCACATTAGACTTAATTGGTCTGGGTTGGGGAGAAGGCAGTCAGATTTAGGACTACTGTTGTAATGGAAAAGGAAGCTGTACAGAACTTTTTCTCTTATCCACGTGATGAGAAGATTTATTTTTGTTTATTCATTACCGTTTTCTTAATATCTCCTCTTATCATGAGATAGTTTTTTCCACCCACTCTTCATTATTCTTTTTTTCTTAGTTCTCTACCTCGGCTAAGAATGTTTTGTTCTCTAGAAGAATAACTCCTTGCACTTATAGCCTCAATATATTTTGTAAGAAACCATCACAATTGTCATTATTTTTGCTTTATAGATCAGCTTTAGTCAGTAGAAATGGCACAGCATGTCATGTATGTCATTTAAAATTTTCTAGAAGTGACATTATGAAAACATAAAAAAAAACAGGTGAAATGAACTTTAGTAACATGTTATTTAATCCACTGTATCTAAACTATTATCATTTCAACATGCTATATATAATAAGTACATAATTTACTAGTGAGATATTTATACTCTTTTGAAGCCAGTGTGTATTTTATATTTATAGAACATCTCAGTTTGGACTAGCCACATTTCAAGTGTTCAATAGGCACATGTAGCTAGTGGCTACTGTATTTGGATGGGTCCAAATAAATAATTATTCATATTACTTTCCTTTAATGTCTGCTATAGAAAATGCCTTTTTTTAAGATTTTATTTATTTGACACAGAGAGAGAGAGACAGACAGACAGAGAGAGAGAGAGAGGGAGAGATCACAAGTAGGCAGAGAGGCAGGCAGAGAGAGAGGAGGAAGCAGGCTCCCCGCTGAGCAGGGAGCCTGATGCGGGTCTACTCAGTGTAAGGGCAAAAAACAATTCTTTTCTCCTTACCTTCTTGCCAGCAAGGAACAGGGAGGCCTAGGGCATGTTAGTGCATTTTTGCACTGGCACAGAGCCCTGGAGTTGGACTCACTGAGTCTTAAATACACTTAGAACACAGGTTTTGACTGCTTATAAAGGAGTCATTCCAGACATATTTATGCTCAGCAAAACTCTAAAGTTTTTATTCTTATTATCACGGTACTTTGCTCTATTTGTTTGTTTCTTTTATCTGTGATGTTAGTACTTATTTCCAAGGCCAAGTTAAAATAAATAACTACAGATAAGTTCAGCTTGTGCTAATCTCTTTACATTTATGGAACTGCTTTACTGTAATCCTAAGAAAGAAGTTGAAATTCAGGATATGTCTGTACAGACCTGGTAGAATGGAAAGCCAAAGTGCTGTTAGTAGATAGTCCGTAAAAAGCTTCTTGCCACAATATCAAGTTCTATCTTACTCTCAGTTTTCTTTTCTCAGAGAAGCCGCAGCTGTGGTTAACTCATTTAATAAAAAATAAATCATTTTAAATGGTGTTGGAAGTTTTCATATTACCAGAAATAAATTATAACTTAAAATCCATTGATTTTATTGTGTTACTCATGTTTATCATCCTGTCATTTTCTGGACCACTAATTTTTGGTTGGTAATTTTGGATACTTCTGGAGTTAGTAGTGGAAAGAATGGCCTTTAGAGGCAAAAGACAGAAATCTGAGTTCAAGGGTCACCTAGGTTGCTCAGTGGGTTAAAGCCTCTGCCTTCTGCTCAGGTCATGATCTCAGGGTCCTGGGATCGAGGCCCGCATCGGGCTCCCTGCTCAGCGGGGAGCCTGCTTCCTCCTCTCTCTGCCTGCCTGTCTGCGTACTTGTGATCTCTCTGTGTCAAATAAATAAATAAAATCTTTTAAAAAAATCTGAGTTCAAGTGTTATCTTACTATGCGGTCCTAATTTAAGTCATTTAAGCTCTCCAAACCTCAATTTCTACATCTAAAAGCATAAATATACCTGCATACATCACAGAATTATTACTGAGAGAACCAAAAATGATATGTGTTATATCATTTGTAAATTGTAAAGAACTAGACAAGTGCTATTCATTATTTTCCTTGTTTTGCAGCCCTTTCACCCCCAAATCTTTTTTTTTAAAGATTTTATTTATTTATTTGACAGAGAGAGAGAGATCACAAGCAGGCAGAGAGAAAGGAGGAAGCAGGCTCCCCGCTCAGCAGGGAGCCCGATGTGGGACTCGATCCCAGGACCCCGAGATCATGACCTGAGCCGAAAGCAGAGGCTTTAACCCACTGAGTCACCCAGGTGCCCCATCACTCCCAAATCGTTAATACATCTATGGCATACACATAATCCCTTAGTCGCAGGTTAGATACAGATATCATGGTATCACTTAAGAATGTATATTTCATTTTATTGATGAAAATGTATATATTACCAGATTTCCTTACCAAAATTCATATTAAAAACAAATAATTACCATTACGGCAAAAACCATTTATGTATAAAACCATACCCATCTCCCTATACCCCCAAAGTAAAATAACTACCCTCAATTTAAATACAGAAATTAAATGTTTCTTCTGCTGGTTATATTATATCTTCTAAGAAACAATATTAAGTGATTTGTTGGGTTGTTCTCATTTTAAGATGATTTTAATCTGTTACTTGCTTGAGTTCCCATTGTTGAATTTTCTTTGTAAGGGACTTAAGCAGGTTAAATCTTACTGCAGAAGTGTCTTAAATCTTAGTACCATGGGCTGCCTTTTGAGTTCATCATCACTAGAGGTGTAAACTAGGGGAAACTAGATTGCTAGAAATGTTTTAAGTAGATATCATATATCATATAGAGCTGAGAACTGGAAAGCTTCTTATTCTTCTATGTTGTGATCCTTGTGTTTATTTTCAAACTTAGATAACTAATGTGTATATATACTTATTTCCTTCAAATATTGCTTACCACTTAAAAACCTTGGGAATTCTTGCTAGGGATAATCTACTGGAGTAGCATCTGAAAAATGCATTTTGTGGTGTTTTTTTCTTTATTTTTTTGCCCCAGGGGTACAGGTCTGTGAATCATCAGGCTTACACCTTTCACAGCATTCACCAAAGCACAAACCCTCCCCAATGTCCATAACCCATCCACCCTATCCCTACCCTCCCACCCCC
The DNA here is from genome assembly GCA_002007465.1 of Ailurus styani. Lineage (NCBI taxonomy): Eukaryota > Metazoa > Chordata > Mammalia > Carnivora > Ailuridae > Ailurus > Ailurus styani. Next base: position 254,744 of record LNAC01000731.1, read on the forward strand.
CAGTAACCCTCAGTTTGTTTCGTGAGATTAGGAGTCTCTTACGGTTTGTCTCCTTCCCCATCCCATCTTGTTTCATTATTTTTCCCTCCCTATCCCCCACAACCCCCCGCCCTGACCCTCAAGTTCCGCATATCAGAGAGGTCATATGATAATTGTGTTTCTCTGATTGACTTATTTCGCTTAGCATAATACCCTCTAGTTCAATCCACGTCAATGCAAACGGCAAGATTTCGTTTCCTTTGATAGCTGCATAATATTCCATTGTATATATATACCACATCTTCTTTATCCATTCATCTGTTGATGGACATCTAGGTTCTTTCCATAGTTTGGCTATTGTGGACATTNCTTTGGGTATTGTGGACATTGCTGCTATAAACATTTGGGTGCATGTGCACCTAAGGATCACTACATTTTTATCTTTAGGTTAAATACCCATTAGTGCGATTTCTGGGTCATAGGGTAGCTCTGTTTTCAACTTTTTGAGGAAACTCCATACTGTTTTCCAGAGTGGCTACACCAGCTTGCATTCCCACCAACAGTGTAGGAGGGTTCCCCTTTCTCCGCATCCTCGCCAACATCTGTCATTTCCTGACTTGTTGATTTTAGCCATTCTGA
>LNAC01000731.1:258299-280160 GCA_002007465.1 Ailurus styani
CTATTTTCAATGACAGCCTAGCTGGATATAGTATTCTTGGCTGCATATTTTTCTCATTTAGTGCTCTGAATATATCATGCCAGTTCTTTCCGGCCTGCCAGGTCTCTGTGGATAGGTCTGCTCTCAGTCTAATATTTCTACCATTGTATGTTACAGACCTCTTGTCCCGAGCTGCTTTCAGGATTTTATCTTTGTCACTAAGTCTTGTAGGTTTTACTATTACATGTCGGGGTGTGGACCTATTTTTATTGATTTTGAGGGGGGGGGTTCTCTGTGCCTCCTGGATTTTGATGCTTGTTCCCTTCGCCAAATTAGGGAAATTCTGTACTATCATTTGCTCCAATATACCTTCGGCCCCCTCTCTCTTTCTTCTTCTGGGATCCCAATTATTCTAATATTGTTTCGTCTTATGATATCACTTCTCTCTCGAATTCTCCCCTCATTTTCCAGTACTTGTTTGTCTCTCTTTTCATCCTCTTCTTTTTTCTCTGACATTTTGTCTTCTAAATCACTAATTCTGTGTTCTGCTTCATTTATCCCAGCAGTAAGAGCTTCCGTTTTCAATTGCACCTCATTAACAGCTTTTTTTATTTCAGCTTGGTTAGATTTTAGTTGTTTTATTTCTCTAGAAAGGATTTTTATTTCTTTAGATACGGCTTCTGTATTATCTTCCATGGTTTTTTCGAGCCCAGCCACCACCTTAAGAATTGTCATTCTGAACTCTAGTTCTGTCATATTACTAATGTACGCATTGATTAGGTCACTAGCCTTCATTACTGTCTCTTGTTCTTTTTTTTGTGTTGATTTTTTCCTCCTTATCATTTTATGCCGATAAGAATAGATGGATGAGAGAACAAAATACTAAAGGGTAGCAATGTCCCCAGCAAAATATACACTAACCTACTCAGAAGAGACCTGGAACTGGGGATAAAAGAAAGAGGGAAAAAACCAAAGAACAAGCAAACAAAAATCATACAAACAAAAACAAAACAAAACAAAAATAAATAAAACAAAATCCTATATCTAAATCTATGTTATCTATTTCTGTTTCTATATCTATGTCTGTCTCTGACTCTATATCTCTATATCTATTGATCTCTGTCTCTGTCTATATCTATATCTATTAGACTGGTGAATTGAACAGACCTTATATGTATACAAAAAATAAGGTTAAATACAATGAAGGGATAAAATATGATTATAACAATGAAAATTAGAAAAGATTAAAAAGTGTTGATAAGATATAATATTTAAAAAGCTTAAAATAGGAAAAAGGAAAAAATTTAGAAGAATAAAGTAAGGAAAAAAATTCAAAGAAAAAAAATTCAAAAAAATTTAACTTCGAATGACTAAAGAATCATGGGGAACGAGCCATTAATACTCTGCATTGCTTTCCCCTAGCTCCAGATTTCCACAATTCTCAGCAATCTCGAACTTGACTTTGACTGGATGTTTTTTTCTGGTCTTCTGTGGGAGGGGCCTGTTGCTGTGATTCTCAAGTGTCTCTGCCCGAGGCGGAATCGCACTGCCCTTGCCAGGGGCCAGGCTAAGTAATCAGCTCGGGTTCGCTCTCGGGAGCTTTTGTTCCCTGAACACTTTCTGTATGGCTTTGGAGGCCGGGACTGAAAATGGCAGCTCCCAGTCTCTGACCTGGAGGAGCTGAGAGCTCGGGGCCTCACTCCTCAGTGTGCCTCAGAGAAAACAGTCCCTCCCATTTCCTGGTCTCCAGCCGCTCTCCGAGCTCACCCGGCCTGTGACCGGGCATCTCTCTCTCTGACGCGGCCCCATTTAAAATCTCCAAACACGGCAGATTCTTGCAGCCGCTCCCGCGCCTCTGCTCCTGGAGGAGGAAGGAGGGGTGTCTCCGGGTCTGCCGCCCGTGTGGTCCCTGCTCACAGAGCAGTGGCCCAACTGTGCTTGGATCCCAGCCCACGGTTACACCTAGGTGGGAGACCCCTTCTCAGCTTGGCTCGTCTCTCCCGTTGGCTTCTCTCTGATACCTGGGAGATCTCTCCCGCTTGGACACCCCTGGTCTTTTTGTGTCCCCGTGGGTCCTGAGACCACACTGTCCCTGCAGGGGTTTCACCCCCGCTTGGTCTCTGGGGCGATGTCCCTCAGTGGAGCCGACTTCTAACAGTTCCGAGTCTGTGCTCTGCTGCTCGCTCACTTGCTGGTAGCCGGCCCCTTCCCCTAGGGTCTATCTTCCTGTCGCTTCAGATTCACTTCTCCGCACATCCTACCTTCCGGAAAGTGGCCAATTTTCTGTTCCTAGAATTGCTGCTCTTCTTCTCTTCGATCTCAGGTAGAATTTGTAGGTGTTCAGAATAATTTGATAGCTATCTGGGTTAATTTCTGGGACCTGATGATAATCGGTCTCCTACTCCTCCTCCATCTTGCCGCTACTCTATTGCATTTTGTGTTTGTTACCAGTTTTCTAAACATTTTCTTTCTCTTTTGAATACTTTATGTTCCTCTTATGTCATTTATCTCATTCTTTCTAACAAATACTATTTGCTTATTTCTCTAATTTCCCTTTTTAGGTTATAAAATTTTCCAAGGAGGTAAGATATTTAATAATTTCCATATATCCCATATTAATTTGTACAAAGACAGACTCAATAAAAACTTCCCAAATTTAATTTTTGGTTACTGGCACCTAAAATTGGGGTAAAATTGCTCCTAATTAGAGTAGCTTACACTTGGTTTCTTTCTTACCTGCCAGTCATAGAAACTACTCTTAACAAATGCCATTCTGATTTAGGGTAACTTTCTAATGTAAAAATCCCATTTACACAAATGCCATTAAAAGCATCTAGTAACCCAATTATTTAAAAAGCTCTCCATTTCACATATTTTCAAATGGTATCCAAAAGTACTCAGAAATAAAGAATTTACCCAAAATAGGCATTGCTTCCTCATCCTAAATGTAGAATCACTAGGGCTAATCTGAGTTACTTTTTTATGGATTTTTAAGGTTACAGTCCTTCTGATAATGACATGTTTGGTAATTTGTCCAGATTAGATACCAGTTTCTGATAACTGATGACTTTAAATCTTTGTGCTCATTTTGAGCAATGTTAGTTTATAAGCATGAACTTATAGTCCAGCATACATATGTCACCTCCTTTCCCCAACCTTCTTCTATCCCCACTGGGGATAAAAATAGGTTCTTGGAAGCTAAATGAGTGTATCTTTATTCTTTAGTTACCTTAAAAACTGTTATGTTTTTAATCAAGGAAAATCATTAACTTTAAATGTTAGTATTATTAAATAATAACGTTATAGTCATGTTATTGAGTCTCCTCATATTTTAAGTTCTGGGTTTGTAGAATGTGCCAGCTGCTGCTTTGGTTACAAGACTTTCAAACTGATTAATGTGCTCATCTATAATTTGATTTTTTAAGAAATACTTTTATGATAGAAGAAAAATGTTTTCTCCTGATAGAAAATCTGGCAAAATATCTTGGCTTTTGCTTAGATTTGGAAAGTGAACGAGAATCAGTTTTCAGTATTGGAAAAGTCAAGAAACTCATTCTGGCTGTGGCTCTGTCATCGACTGGCCCTCTATTTCTTGTTTAAAATGAGGGGAATCAATTAGATAATTTCTAAGGCCTCTTTCAACTCTGCTAACATTCTTTTATTGTTGGCACTTATTGGGAAGAAATAGCATGATCTGTTTATGGATTGTCGTAGGATATCAAATAAAGGATAAAAGAAAAGATTTGTAAAATTTTTAGTCTTGGACTGTTAAAGGATAATGATTTCATGCCCTCCAAAACAGGTTCTGTGTTCTGTGTTAAGAGTTGGCAGGTTAAAGGTGACTTCTGTTTTGAAATGTTAAATTTAAATTAGTATCTTCCAAGAGTTTATGAGACTCATGAGAGTAGCCATTGTGTAATAATATGACATAGTATTGTATTGTGTGCATATGTTTTAAAAAAGTACAACTCATAGTTAAAAACATGTTTCTTTCCTCATCCATTTTAACTTCCTAGATCAGTTTCTTAAAAACAAAACCTTGCAAATTAAGTTTTTCTTTATCAACACATTATCTACTTACTTTGTGTTAGGACAGATGAAGTGCTCTTTCTGCTACCACCCTTACCTCTCCGTCTATCTTCTCTTAGTATGTCATGCTGTTTTCAGTTAAATCAGTATGCAATTTTTACAGTATTTGGAAAATGTGAATGTTATGAATATGTTGCTGATTGTAGAGCCAGATAAAAACTCTATGATTACATTTCTTTTCTTTTTCTTTTTTTTTGGTGTTGATCTTTCCCCAGAGTTCCTAATTATATTTCACCTATTTTAACATGCATTTCTCATACACTTTGTTTTTTTCAAATACTCATTATATTTAGTTCCCTTACTTTTTTTTCCCCTCAGAGACTGCACTACGAACACCATTGTCTCTTTTTAAAAATTTTTAAAAAGATTTTATTTATTTATTAGAGAGAGTGAAAGAGAGAGCACAAGCGGAGTGAGGGGCAAAGGGAGAAACAGGCTCTTTGCTGAGCAGGGAGCCCAATGCAGGTGCCTGATCCTGGGACTTCAGGATCATGACCTGAACTGAAGGCAGACGCTTAACCAACTGAGCCAGGTGCCCCTCTTTTTTTAATTTTTATTTGTTATTTTCTGATGGTATATAAAAATATAATTCACTTTAATATATTAGATTCTTACCTTGCAATTTTGCTAAGCTTTATTATTTCTAATTTCTATGTATATCCTTTGAATTGTCTTTCTATGCAATCATATCATCCATAAATGACACTTTTGTTTCTTTTTTTCAAGTCTTTTCTTTCCTTTCAACAATGTCTAAGGCCTAGGTTAAATCCAACTCTGTCACATTTTATTGAGAATTTTTGCACTTACATTCATTAGTAAGATTGACCTCTGATTTTCCATTCATATTCAGTCTTATTTCAGTTAGGTGTCATGGTTATGTTAATTTTATTCCTCCTCTTCTGTTCTCTGGAAGAGTTTGACTATATTTAAATTATTTGTTCTAACTTAGTCGCATTATGGTCAGAGATCATGTTCTGCATGAATTCTGTCCTTTGAAATTTGCTTGGACTTAACCATAAAGCCCAGAGTATATATGGTCAGTTTTTTATAAATATCTTGGGGGTGCCTGATCTAAATGTGTGTTCTTCATTTGATGGGTACATTGTTTTATGTATGTTCACTAGAACAAGTTTGTAATCCTGTGTAAATCTTTCTACATCTTTGTAGATTACTTTTTCTCCACGTTCTATCAGTAATCAGAGATCTGTTTAAAATTTGCAACTGTGGGGGCACCTGGGTGGCTCAGTGGGTTAAAGCCTCTGCCTTCGGCTCAGGTCATGATCTCAGGGTCTTGGGATCGAGCCCCGCATCTGGCTCCCTGCTCAGTGGGGAGCCTCTTTCTCCTCTCTCTCTCTGCTTGCCTCCCTGCCTACTTGTGATCTCTCTGTCTGTCAAATAAATAAAATCTTTAAAAAATAAAAAAAAATAAAATTTGTGACTGTGATTGTGGATTTGTCTGTTTCTCTTTATAGATCTGGTACTTTTAATTGTGTGTACTTGAGAATGTTACTAGTGCATACAACTTTAGGTGTTTTTAAAGTGTATTTCTTGGGGCTCTTGGGTGGCTCAGTTGGTTAAGCATCTGCCTTTGGCTCAGGTCATGATCCCAGAGTCCCAGGATAGATCCCCATGTCAGGCTTCCTGCTCAGTGGGGAGTCTGCTTCTCCCTCTCTCTCTGCTTCTCCCCCTGCTCCATTTCTGTCTCTCTCTCTCTCTCAAATAAATCTTTTTTAAAAAGTGTATTTCTTGTGAACCCAACCTCATCATTTTGAAGTGACCCTATTTTCTTTTATAATGCTTTTTGGCTTGAAGTCTATTTTATCTAAAATTAATATAGCGATACCAGTTTTCTTTGTTTATTGCATGTATGATAGAGCTTTTTTCGTCTTTCATTTGAACCTTTGTATGTAACCTTTTATTTTTGATGTCTCTAGTAAATAACATACATGTTGAAATTTGCCCTTTTTTTGCAGTCTGAGGATACTTGTTTCTTAAACACTTATCAATGTGCTTACCCACCTAACTTTTTAGTGACAATATTTTCAAAAAATTGAAAGAAGATATCACAAATGCCACTGTATTGTCCCTCTAGATTCAGCACTTGCTAGCATTTTACCGTATTAGCTTTATATTTTTATCTTTTGCTCTCCAGTGTCTGCGTGTGCAAGTTTAATGATTATATGTTTGTGTGCGTGTATACTCTTCTTTTTTGCTAAGCCATTTAAAAGTAATTTGCAAACATCATGTATGTTAAATGCCTAAATACCCCAGCATGCATCATGCCTCACCAAAAGAAAAGGACATTATATTATGTAAACATATAATTATCACACTTGAAAAAATTAACAATGAGTGAACACGAGTGGGGGGAGGAGCAGAAGGAGAGAGAGAAGCTGGCTCCCCACTGAGCAGGGAGCCCAAAACTGGGCTTGATCCCAGTACCCTGCGATCATGACATTGGCCCTAAAGGCAGACACTGAACTGACTGAGCCACCCAGCCACCCCAACAATGATTTTAAGGTATGATCTAATAGTCAAGTCATATTGAGATATCCCTAATGGTCCTTAGAAGTCTTTTATAGCTGTTCATATATTGCATTTGTTTTGCTTCCTTGAATTTTTAAAAATTCGGAATGTGTTAGAAGAAAATTTACTATAGATCTCTCATGTCTCTGTATACCTTAAGAGGAATGGAGCTGGCTCTTTGCTCTGGACTCTTTTAAAGGGTATTTGTGCAGTGAACAACTTGGAAAGAGGAAAAACCAGGTGTTTTTACTGTCCAGTATAATAAAGTTAACATCTCAGAGCAAAGGTCAAGCAAGCTTACTGCCCATTATAAAATATGTGGGTTTCCTAAACATTCAGTTTATGTATTGTAACAATAATGTGTATGTGAAGGCATTATCTTGTCTGTTTCATGTCACCCTGTAGAAACCATGGATCAGGGAAGCCAGGGCTATTGATGTGAATAATAAATTATTATCTGGTCAAAACATCTTGTATTTTCTGCCAGTATCCATGAAACTACGGCAGGCTAACTTGTTATTTCCAACTAGGGAAAAATCTCAGAACCTTGATTGTTCTTGACAGAATGGTCTTCCCAAATTTTTTTTCATGTCACTGATTTTTTTTAACAGCGTCATTGAGATAATTTACATAAATTCACCCAATTGAAGTTCACAATTCAGTACTTTCTAGAATATTTACAGAGTTGTGAGATCATCACGAGTATCAATTTTTGAACATTTTAATCAACCCCCAAAGAAACCCTTAGTTGTCACTCCCTATGTCCCCCCAACACCCCAGCCCTAGGCAACCACCAGTCTAGTTGCTTTCTCTGTAAGTTTGACTCTTCTGAACATTTCATGTAAATAGAATCATTCAACATGTATTTTGTGTCAGGTTTTTAGCACTTAGCATAATATTTTCAAGGTTCATCCATAGTATAGTGTGACTCAATACTTCATTCCTCTTTATTGGTAACTAATATTCCATTGCATGCATATATACATTTTGTTTGTCAGCCCATCAGTTGATGGACATTTGGGTTGTTTTATACTTTTTAGGCTACTCTGGATAATACTCTGAACATCCGTGTATATGTTTTTGTGTGGATATATGTTTCTATTTTGGTTATGTATATACCTAGGTATGGTACTGTAGAATTGCTGGGTCATATTCTTGAGAAACTACCAAATTATTTTTTAAAGCATTTGTACCATTTTGCATCCTCTTCAGCAATATAAGTTCTAATTGCTTTGGAATCCTTGTTAACACTTGATATTGTCTATTTTTTATTATAGCTATCCTACTGTGTGTGAAGTTATAGCTCATTGTAGTTTTGATCTTCATTTTCTTGTCTAATTACCCTGGTTAGAACCTCTAGGATGATGTTGAAAGGAAGTAACAGACTAGGCATCCTTGTTTTATTGCTGATATGTAGGGGAAGGGTTCAGCTTTTTACTAGTAATTATGATGTTAGCCAAGGGTTTTTTGTAGATGCCTTTTATCAGCCTGAGGAAGTTCCCTGCTGTTCCTACCTATATTTGTAGTAATGTCCCCCCTTTCATTCCTAATTTTAATAATTTGAGTCTTTCAATCAAAAAGTCTTTCAGTCAAAACTCACTAACTTGAGTGTCTCTTTCTTGGTGGCTTGTCAATTTTGTCTTTTTTAAGAAGCAACTTCGGGTTTCTTTGATTTTTCTATTCTCCACTTGACTAATTTCAACTCACATATGCATTATTTTTTTCCTTCCACTTGCTTTAGGTTAGTTTGCTCTCTTTTCTAATGTCTAAAGGTTAAAGTTTAGTTTATTTTTTTAAAGATTTTATTTATTTATTTGACTCAGAGAGAGAGAGTGTGAGAGAGGGAACACAAACAGGGGGAGGAGAGAGGGAGAAGGAGGCTTCCTGTCGAGCAGAGAGCCCAACGATGTGAGGCTCAATCCCAGGACCCTGGGGTCATGACCTGAGCCAAAGACAGACACTTAATGACTGAACCACCCAGGCACCCCAAAAGTTTAGTTTATTGACTTGACATCTTTTTTAAACATAGACATTTACTACTATAAATTTCCTCTAAGGAATACTTAAATGCATTTCATATGTTTTGGTATTTTGTGGGTTTAGTTTCATTTTTTCTCAAAGAATTTCTAATATACCTTGTGATTTCTCCTTTGACCCAAAGGTTGATTAGAAGTAAATTATTTATTTTCTGCATACTTACAAATATCTCAAATTTCTTCCTGTTAGTGATTTCTTTCTTTCTTTTTTTTTAAATTTTTTTAAAGATTTTATTTATTTGACAGACAGACAGAGATTACAAGCAGGTAGAGAGGCAGGCAGAGAGAGAGGAGGAAGCAGGCTCCCTGCTGAGCAGAGAGCCTGATGCGGGGCTCGATCCCAGGACCCTGAGATCATGACCTGAGCCGAAGGCAGAGGCTTTAACCCACTGAGCCACCCAGGTGCCCCCCTGTTAGTGATTTCTAATTTCATTTCATTGTCATAGGAAAACATACTTTGTATGATTTTAATCCTTTTTAAGTTTATTAAGATTTACTTTATGGCCTAGCATATGATCTATCCTATATAATATTCTACACAATTTTGAGAAGAATGTATATTATGCAGTTTGGGGGTAGAGTGTTGAACAGATGTCTGTTAGGTCTTGGTTTATACTGTGGTTCAATTCCTCTATTTTCTTGTTGATCTTCTGTCTTGCTGTTCTACTCATTACTGAAAGTGGGGTATTGAAGTCACCAACTATTGTTGAGCTATTTCTCACTTCAATTCAGTCAGTGTTTGTTTCGTGTATTTTGGGGCTCTCTTTTTAGGTACGCTTGTGTTTATACTTGTTATGTCTTCCTGGTGATTTGACTGTTATCACTGTAAAATGTCTTTCTTTATGTGTAGTAATAGTTTTGTTTTGCATGTATCTTGTCTTACTATTGGTATATCTACTTGAGCTTTCTTATGGTGGCTATGTTAGTCAGTTTACCAGCTAGCACAAAATACCACAAATTTGGTGGCTTATATACAGTGGAAATGTATTTCTCACAACTATGGACACTGAAATTCTAATATCAGGCTGCCAGCATGGTCAGGTTCTGGTGGGAGTCCTCTTGCGGACTGCTGATTTCTTTTATTTTCACATGCCAAAAAGAGGGCTAGGTAACTTTTTGGCCTTTCCTCATAAGGACACTAATCTTATTCTGAGGGCCATACCATCATGATCTAATTACCTCCCAAAGACTCCACCTCCAAATACCATATGAATTTGGCAGGAGTAGGGGGAGGTGTTAGGGATGAACAAACATTTAGTCTGTTAAGTCTATTGTATTATTTCCATTCTTTATTTTATTTTCAAGCTCTTTGTATATTTTAAACTAATGTGTTTTTCTGTAGACATCATTTGATCTTGATTTTTTGTATAGTCTGACAGTCTCTGAATTTTGATTGGCTTGTTTAATGCTGTCACATTAAGTGTTATTATTGATATAATTAGATTTCTGTCTGCCGTGTTTGTTTACTGTATTTCTCATGCTTTTTTTATTCTCCTGTTCCTCCTTTACAGTCTTCTTTTTTATTAAGTGAATAATTTCTAGTTAAATAGTGTCATTTCTTTAATGATTTTCTCCACTATTTTTTGAGTTGTTTTCTAGTGGTTGCTCTAGTACTTACCATGGACACCATAATCTGTCAGAATCTACTAAAGATTTATAGCAACTTAATTCCAGGAAGATAACTATTACTCCTATGAAGCTCTATTCCCTTTTTCTCCTTTTTATACTATTATTGTTATACATCTTACATCTATATATTTTATAAACTCAGAAATACATTGTTAATAATTAGAACATCCTGAGTGAACTCAGGTCCCTTAGGGAGAGCTTCAGAGCTCTATGGTTTTATTGTTCCCCCATCTACCACCACCCAGGTAAAACTTCTATGACAGTGTTCCAGAGTTGGGGGGGGGCAGGAAGAATGACCTCGTTCTCTCGAAGTGGCACTCTGCTTCATGAACAGGGGTACAGGGAAGGACAGCACCATTTGGTCTTCTCAGTTGCTTCTGCTAGCCTCAACCCTATGCTCTGTGGATGAGCTATGGTTGGGATAGTTGAGTACAGTACTCTCAGTCTGCCATGCTTGGGGTATAGCTTTTGTCTGTGAGTTGAGGCTGTGTGGAAAACAAAAGCCTTAGAATTCTCAGCTGTTTTAAGTTGGAATAGAGCTTCTGCAACTTGTAACTAGGCAACCGGGAGAATGAGAAATGCCGATGACCTGTTGCAGTGAGATGCTATAGTGCTCAGCTGGGAGTTGGAAGAAGGAGCTCTGGGTTCATGTCTGCTTCCACCTCCTGTGGAGCTTTTGTTAAGCAGAGCAGGAAAAGGGAGAGAGGAAGGGAGTAGGTCATGGCTAAAATGCCTTAGATTCTTGCTGTTCATACTGAGATTCAGTAAATTTTGTGGAATGGTGTTTCTTCATGTGCTGTAGCTTCTTAGGGCAATATCCAAAGACATAAATGTTGTTTTTTCTGAATGTCACCAGCTATTGTTGTTGTGCTAGGGAGATGATCTGCAGAGGTCCCCAAGCTGTCATTTGCAAAGCCTTGGCATGGCGTTGACTTTTTGAAGAGTCTGTGGTAGTTGTCCTTCATATGTACCACGTTCCATATTTGTCTGATTATTTCCTTATATCATGTCATTTTACAGTTACTTATACTTGACATAATTATTGATATATTTCTTTTATTTTTCTTGTCTATCCTAAGATAGCACTTTTCTTTCTCTCCTTTGCCTTTTTTTGGATTTATTGAGTATTGCCCCCCTCCACTCCTTTGGAATTAACACCTCACTTACCTTCTTTTAAGGTTTACCCTAGGAATTGGAATACCTAAGTTGTATGCTTACCTTATCAAAGTCTAAAGTAATCAATACCCATGCCTGTTTTCTACACAATTACAATGACCTTAGAATACTTTAACTTCACTTATTCTCCCCTGACTTACATTATATTATCACTGTTTTTCTTTTAGTTCTGTATTTTTGAACCCCACAGCTCTTTTTATAGTTGTGTTTTATAGTTACTATTTGTTTAAATTCACCCACAAATTTACCACTTTTTTCTCCATTAGTTTTGGTGTTTTAGACCTTCCATTTCAACTTCATTTCCTTTCATATGAAGGCAGAAGATACTCAAAAGGTTTGAATTTCTTTTTGTGTAGTCCTGTGGGGGACATACTTTCTCAGTTTTTATTTGTCTAAAAATGTCTGTATTTTTACCTTGTTGTTGAAAGTTATTTGTACTGGGTAAAAAATATAAGTTGACAGTTTTCTCTCAGTATATTAAAAATGTCATTCTAGTCTGGCTTCCATTGTACTTTTGAGAACTAATCTGTAAAATAATTCTCACTCCTTTGAAGGCAATCTCTTTTGTCTTTCTTGATACTTTTAAAATCTTGTCTTTGGTTTTGTGTTCTGAGGTTATACGATTTTGTTTCTAGTTTGATTTTTCTTCCATTGGATCTGCTAGACTTCTTCAATTGCAGATCTCTTTATTTCTTTTTTTTTTTTTTTAGATTTTATTTATTTATTTGACACAGAGAGAGAGATTACAAGTAGGCAGAGAGGCAGGCAGAGAGACAGGGAGAGGAGGAAACAGGCTCCCTGCTGAGCAGAGAGCCCGATGTGGGCCTCGATCCCAGGACCCTGAGATCATGACCTGGGCCGAAAGCAGAGGCTTTAACCCACTGAGCCACCCAGGCGCCCGCAGATCTCTTTATTTCTTGAAAATTCTTTGCCATTACCTCTAACTCTTGTTAGAGGTACATCCTGCCACATTCCCTCTTTCACCTCTTCTTCTGTAAACCTAATTACCTTTATGCTATACACTTCCTCACTTTTTCTTCCATGCTTCTTAACTGTTATTTCACATTTTCCATGTTTTATCTTTGTAATATATTATAGACAATTTCTGTTAACTTTATCATTTTTTAAACTTTACCATCTCTTTAGCTGTATATCGTCTGCTTTGAAGCTCATCCACTGAGTTTTAAATTTTGTAATTTTTACTTTCAAAATTTATATTTTATTTCAATTCATTTATTTTTCCTTTTTTTACAATTTCTTGGTTCATTTATTATTTTCAAATTTTAAAAATATCTTTCATAATTATAAAAATAGTTATATATTTTGTGTCTAGTAATTCTAATATCTGAAATTTTTGCTAAGCAGTTTCTGCTGTCAGATGTTTCTCCTGGTTTTTGCTTATGATATTTTTCTTCCTTGTATGCTTAGTGATTTTTGAGTAGGATATCTTATTTTTCTTTCAAAAAATTTTTTTTTTTAGAATTCTTTGAAGTTCACTCTGAAGGTATATTCTTCTACACAGGCTTTGTGTGTATTTCTGACCAGCCTCTGTGAGGTCAAAGCAATTTGAATCTGCTCTAAGCAGCTTTGCAGTTTGGAAGTTAATGGGCCACCCAGCTAAATGCATAATTTGTATGTAAATCTGTGTAGGCCAGTTTGTGGTTATATTTTCTTAGAGATGTTTTTCCCCTGTACTTCTCTACTGAGTGCCAAGATATCTTTCATAGAAGTTCCTGGGGATGCACTTGTGGGGTCCTTTTTTATGTATGAAAGACCTTTAACCTGAAGAAGTTGTGAAATAAGAATCTCAAATTCTCACAAGTTTGGTAAATGCCCTCAGGGCAAAATTGGTTTCATTGGTCAGTTTACTAATTTTTTTCTCTAGATTTTGGCCTGATAAATCCTACTGTGCTTCTTTTTGATGCTTTAAGATATTTTTACAATTTAAAAGCATTTTTAGTTTTTTTTAAAGCAGTCATATCAGTCGGGTACTTAATTAGCCACATCTTTGAATAGTTCTTATTTTACTATGCCATTGTTTTGTAATATATATCTTGAATCACTGAATCAGAATTACCTAGAGATGTTTATTAAAATTTCAGAATCTGGTAGCCAATTTCAAGCTTACTGAAATGCATCTCTAAGATGGGGTCCTAGTACCTCAATTTTTGTGAGGTTCTTTAAGTAATCCTAGTGTATATAGAATGTTTTTATTCATACTTTTAATTCTCATATCTGTTTTTTTTACTTTAGGAGACTGAGATCTAAGTTTATTGTTTTCTATATTTGTCTTAGCATCATATGTTCAATAATCCATTATTTTCACATTTATTTGATATGCCAACTTTTATCATATAGTAAATTTGTGCACGTGTGTGTGTGTGTTTCTGGCCTTTCTATTATGCCTCATCGAGCTGCCCATTCTTTGAACAATACCATACTGTTTTAATTATTGTAGTTTCATGATGTGTTTTACTATGTGATAATAAAAAATCCTCCACACTTTTTATTATTTTTCTCCTTAAAACATTTAAAACATTACTATAGTTGCATCATTTTATTGCTTTAACAGCGTTCAATGACTTTGCAGAATTAGTTTTTTCAGTTTTTATTTTTTATTTTTTATTTGTTTGTTTTTCCAGTTTTTAAAAGAACTTTCTTTTTTTGGCCTTATCTCCTACTGTACTTTTTTCATATGGACTTAAGGAGTACTTAGACTGGTACTTTATTTTACCTGGCTCTTTGCCCACAAAAATTTTGTGTTTTAATCTTAGTACTTGCCATGGCCATTTTTGCTCTAGATATCTTTCTGCCCATCCTTCAAAATCGAAGTCAAGTTATTTACCTTCTCTTTCTACAGAGCTGTTATGCATGCTCCTAGGCTCAAGGGAACTCCCTTTCTTAATTTTGACAGCAGTTATTGACTATACCTCTCATTTTCACTTGGTAAATCCTACTGGGTCACAGGCTGTAAAAGCTGAAAGCTTTCTAAAGAGATTATATTGTTCATCTTTGTCATTTTACCAAAGAGAAAAAACTGAGTTCTAGGGTATGGGAATGACTTGTTTACAGTCTCTTAATGATTCAATTGTTGAGGTAAACTCAGAATGTATTTCTTATATTTTAGAGCTTATTCTGTTACCATTATCTCCTACATCATTTTTCCATTGTATTTAAATTTTTAATTATTTAAGCATAGGGTTTTTTAACTAGATTAGAAGTTTCGTAAAGGCAGCGCTCATGTCTACACATTTTTTGGTATCACTCATATCCCTAATATTGTGCTTTGTACTTATTGGGCGCTTAATTAATATTAGTGGCTGTTGGTAAAAAACAAGTTGCTCCATTAACCAAATGTCAAATTGGGGCTAGTTCCTTGTGGGCATCACTTTTATAACTGTATGGAAAGTGGCATCTAGTGGTCGGTGTGTGTACTACAATGCCTTTAAACACCACCCACCCAGCACCAGTGTCATCATAATGTAGGTAGAATAAATAGAATATAAATTAAATTTTTAAATTGAATTCAAACAAATATAAAATGTTTTAGGTAGTGATCTCTCTAAAGTATAGCTACATGTTAAGTGCAAAAAGATGAAATTATTAATTTTAAAGAAAAATACTGTATAAAATTATTTCCAAAATAACACGTACATGTATTTTAAGTTATATTGTTTGTTTACAAATTATATTAGGGTTTGGAGGATTTTGTTAGATACCAAGAAGCCAGAAATAAAATTGTAAAGAAAGTTCATATAGTAGCTTCCCCATATTAACAAAATCCTCTCTATTGCTTTGCATTATTCTCAGGAGCTTAATTTATATTTTAAAAAGAAAGATTTCTTAGTGAAAGGTGAAAATGGAAAGTTACACTATCTTTTACTTGTAACACTGGAAAACGATGATCATATATTTACATTTAAGGTAGAGACATATATTCCAAAGTCAAATGTTATCTTTAGATGTACAGCCATTTTAGATTATCATTATCATTTACTTCTCCATTAATACATGTAACTTATTATTGATAATATGCACAATCTAATTCAGTGAATATGACCATTGACAGTTTTTATTTTGTGAATCAGTAGTTTCTAAAATTTGTATGTTTATACATTGAAATCTAGAATTCATGTTTGCACAAAACAATATTAAATATCTTAAATTAACCTCCATACCTGATACACTGTAATGTAATTTTTCTGTATGGAATTATCCTTTCCATTAGAGAGCAATATGTACTATCTTTGCATCGTCCACCTGCATCTAACATAACATAGTGGGGATCAATAAGTATTTGTTGAGTTAGTTTTAAATGTTGGAAGGAGCTGTTTGTTTCTTATTTGTCTTTAGTGCCTAAGAAGTTTTCTGGCCTCTAATCATGCCCAATTCATGTTTTATGAGTAAGTTTGTATAAGTCCATTTACCTTGTAATGTAGTTGATGTATAATACTAAAACCAGTGTATAACATAATCACATACATATGACAAATAATAGCTGCATAACAGACTTTCTATTAAAGATGTAAGGAGCATTTTTTTACTGGAACAACATCTTGCTGTGTAAGAGATTAACTCCCAACCTCAAGCCATTGTTGTTTGCTTTTATCAGGAAAAGAATTTCAAACGTGTGGCTGGCTTCTAGTTACAACTGAGTGTGAGTGGGTTAGCAGTTATGAGTAGAAGGATGAGGTCAGTTGTTTGATAAGGAAATGGGAAAATATGCTTGTAGTGGTTGGAGTAAAGGAACACATGGAATGTTGGGAAGGAGGCTAAGGTACTTTTTAAGTCATGGTCTTCCAAGACTGAGCATTGATGCACATTACTTGGTATTTACATCACATAAAAGTTTCTCTTGTTTAATGAGAAGCATACCACCATATTGTACATAAATGGTGAGCTATCTACATATGTTAAACTAATTAAAATTTGTTTTTCTAAGAAGTTCAGCTTTATGCCAGGGTTATAGGGTAGATCTGGATGGCAGAAGTCATCTACTGTCTTTTTCTCTTATGGGTTCTTATTTTATTTTATTATTTTATTTTATTTGTTATTTTTATTTTATTTGACAGAGAGAGAGACACAGTGAGAGAGGGAACACAAGCCGGGGGAGTGGGAGAGAGAGAAGCAGGCCTTCTGCCAGACAAGGAGCCCAGTGTGTGGCTTGATCCCAGGACCCTGGGACCATGACATGAGCCAAAGGCAGATGCTTAATGACTGTACCACCCAAGCACCCCTATTTTATTTTATTTTTTAAAGATTATCATCTCTGCACCCAATTTGGGGCTTAAACTCACAACTCCAGGATCAAGAGTTGCTCCACTAACTGAGCTAAGGGCACCTGGGTGGTTTAGTCTGTGAGGTGGCTGCCTTCAGCTCAGGTCATGATCCCAGGGTCCTTGGATGGAGCCCCACATCAGGCTCCCTGCTCAATGGAGAGCCTGCTTCTCCCTCTCCCTCTGCTCTGCCTACTTGTGCTCTCTCTCTATGTGTCTCTGTCAAATGAATAAATAAAATCTTTTTAAAAATGTTGTTCCACTAACTGAGCCAGTCAGGTACCCCTCTTATGGGTTCTTATTTTAGAGGAGGATATTTTTCTGGCTTTAAGAACTCAGTTCTTAATATGAGTTAATGAACTTGTTAGTAGTGGCTCTTGAGAATATCTGGGCTGTGGGAACATTTGTGGTAAAACTGTTGGAGTCATTTTGATTGAGCTACTAGTAATGAGAGAGAGGGAGCAAATTTTAAAAAGTTGGTAAAAGATAGCATTATGTATTTTATGCTCCGTGATTGCTCATGAATGCCAAGATACAAGCAACTTCATCCACCAGACATCTTTGACTAGTTGCCAAGGTCATTGCTAATATAGATTGAGAGGTCATGTCTTCCATGTAATGTTAAGACAAAAAAAGGAGTTCCTAAGAGCTTGGACAAGTGGCAAATCATATTATAGGGAAGTTGTTTGAATTCTTTTTAATTTTTAATATCTTTTTAAAAAGATATTTTTCACTTTAAAATTATAAAAATTACATCTGCTCATTGTGAAAAGATCAAATGGAAGTGTGTACCATAAAAGGTAAAATCTTCCCCAGAGGTAACCATTGTTTGCAAATTGGTATGTATTCCTTCAGAAATTTTTCTGCTATTTGGTTTGTAAGTTTGGATTGTTGAATTTTGTTGAGGGATAACTCAGAGACTAGTTTTCAGTTCATATTAAATAATTTATGTCCCTTTTTTCTTCCTTACAGGCTTGCTATGGGTGTTCTCCAGGATCAAAATGTGACTGTAGTGGTATAAAAGGAGAAAAGGTAAGATTTGAAATGAGCCTTTGAAAACTTAGTAAAATCAGTAAAATAGTGTTTTAATATGTTTTTTTTTAATAATAGGGCTTCTACCTCAGCATGTAAGTAAATAAAATGAATTCTACCATACTGCTTATTTTAGATAGCTGTAAGGATTAGATTATATCTCAGGGGTTAGCAAACAGTTTTTGTAAAAGACCACAGAATAAATATTTTAGGCTTTGTGGGCCACATAAGGTTTGTGTCACACATTTTTCTCTCATTTTTTAAAATAGCCCTTTAAGGGTGTAAAAAAATTTCTTAGCTCTTGGACTATATGAAATAGACTTCTTATAGCATTTGGTCTGAGCTGTAGTCTGCCAACCTATGATCAATCTTGAACTGACTTAAGACGAAAAAAAAGGGAAAAACACTTAAGAAGGAACCCAGCATCAGGCTACTAATCTGTGTTGGGTATCATGCTAGGCAATTTCATATATTTTTCTTTAGTTCATGTAAGTTAATGATTGGTGAATCTCTATTTTTATCACACTTTTGCCATAGCAGCACTCCTATTTTATACTTGTGATAATTACAAAGTAAGTATTGGTGAGGATTAAATAGCATAAACCCAGCCACTCTGAGTCAGTGACTGACAGTGAAACTAGAAGATTATAAAGGGATAACCGGGGCACCTGGGTGGTTCAGTGGGTTAAAGCCTTTGCCTTAGGCTCAGGTCATGATCTCAGGGTCCTAGGATGGAGCCCCACATCAGGCTCCCTGCTCAGTGGAGAGCCTGCTTCTTCCACTATCTCTGTCTGCTTCTCTGCCTACTTGTTCTCTCTCTCTCTCTGTCAAATAAATAAATAAATAATCGTTAAAAATATTGAATATTAGTTTCAATCTAGCTGTATATTTCAACATTTTTAGATTTAAAGAATTTAAAAACATTTTCTTTAAGAAAAAAGGGTAATGGATTGTGGCCTACAGATAATTATGCTAGGAGAAAGGGGTTCATACTCTAGTCTACACTGTCTGGGGATCAAATATTTTTTAATGAATTAGTGAATATTACTAATTATATATGATAAAGTTTAGGATAGTATCTCAAGAGCATATTCCATTTAGGAATACAGAAGGTCTACTAGCACATTAAAGATGTTGAAAAGTCCTGGAGTAAAGAAACCTATTTGTTTTGCAATGCTATATTTTCAAGCTCCATTTGACTCACTGCTTGCTAACAGAGCACCTGTTAATAATAATTGACCAGTGTTAAATAGGACAGCTATTTAACTGACATTAGTTTAAGGAGAGTAATTTTATAGTAAGGGTGTGTTTTCTGTAGTAGTAAGAAGACCAAGAGATTCATGTCTGATATTGGTAGAGTGACTTTAAAAAAAAAAGATTTTATTTATTCACTAGAGAGAGAGAGAGAGAGAGAGAGAGAGAGAGAGAGAGAACTCATGCACAAGCACAAGCCAGGGTAGGGGGTAGGGAAAGGGAAAAGCAGACAAAACTTAAACCTACTTAATGGCACAGAAGACTGACCAAAAGCAGGAAAAAAGAAGAGAGAGGATTCTACCCTTGAAAGAAAGGAAGTACTCTGGGCAAATTTACATTTATGGACTTTCCTCCTGAGTGCATCCTTCAGTCTGCATGGCAGAGGATGGCTAGAACCCAGACAAAAAGCCACAGTCTTACTGGCTTAAGAAGTTAAGAGGACAGAGTTGAGTATGCCAGAATGACTGGAAAATGATGGGAGATATGCTGCAATAGAAGGTGACACAGAGAGCACAGCCCAAAAATTTACTTGTAAATTCCACCCAAATTCTCGGTTGAATCCTGAACTTTGTATGTATAGGGGAGGATTCATAGAACCCACCAAAAGGAACAGCTAGAAGTCTTCAATAACTGAACATAGATTTAACTGCTGTCCATTGAAGGGAAAACAAAGTTTTAAGTTTTAGTTCAGTTAACTATTTCCAAAAACAAATGTTCAGTACACATCAGAGGAAGATAAAATAATCTAGGATGACTATAATATACAATGTCAAATTTGCTATTAAAACTTACTAGGCCTAAGAAGTAACAGGTAAAAGTGATCCATACTCAAGAAGATGACTCATGAATGAAAACTAACTCTGAAATAACACAGATGTTAGAATTTGTAGACAAAGATTTAAAGCAACAATATAGGGCGCCTGGGTGGCTCAGTGGGTTAAAGCCTCTGCCTTCGGCTCAGGTCATGATCTCAGGGTCCTGGGATCGAGGCCCGCATCGGGCTCCCTGCTCAGTGGGGAGCATGCTTCCTCCTCTCTCTCTCTGCCTGCCTCTCTGCCTACTTGTAATATCTCTCTGTCAAATAAATTAAAAAAATAAAATCTTTAAAAAAATTAAAAAAATAAAGCGACAGTATAAATATATTTGTTGATTTAAAGGGAAATGTACTCCTATGAGTGAACAAATAGAGAATCACAGCAGAGCACTGGAAACTAAAAAAAAAAAGGAAAATCTAGATTTGAAAAGCAAAATGTGAGAAAGAACAATTCACCAGTTAGGATTTTTTTAAAAATATTTTTTTTATTATTTGCTCCAGGGGTACAGATCTGTGAATCATCAGGCTTACATCTTTCACAACATTCACCAAAGCACAAACCCTCCCCAATGTCCATAACCCATCCACCCTATCCCTACCCTCCCATCCCCCAGTAACCCTCAGTTTGTTTTGTGAGATTGATTCTCTTATGGTTTGTCTCCTTCCCAATCCCATCTTGTTTCATTATTGTTCCCTCCCTACCCCTATGACCCCCCACCCTGCCCCTCAAGTTCCTCATATCAGAGAGATCATATAATTGTCTTTCTCTGACTGAGTTGTTTCACTTAGCATAATACCCACTAGTTCCATACACGTCATTGCAAAAGGCAAGATTTCTTTTCTTCTGATGGCTGCATAGTATTCCATTGTATATATATACCACATCTTCTTTATCCATTCATCTNATTCATCTGTTGATGGACATCTAGGTTCTTTCCATACTTTGGGTATTGTGGACATTGCTGCTATAAACATTTGGGTGCACGTGCCCCTGAGGATCACTACCTTTGTATCTTTAGGGTAAATACCAAGTAGTGTGAATGCTGGGTCGTAAGGTAGCTCTGTTTTCAACTTTTTGAGGAACCTCCATACTGTTTTCCAGAGTGTCTGCATCAGCTTGCATTCCCACCAACAGTGTAGGAGGGTTCCTCTTTCTCCACATCCTTGCCAACATCTGTCATTTCCTGACTTGTTGATTTTAGCCATTCTGACTGGTATGAGGTGGCATCTCACTGTGGTTTTGATTTGTGTTTCCCCAATGNATTTCCCTGATGCTGAGTGATGTGGAGCACTTTCTCATGTGTCTGTTGGCCATTTGGGTCTCTTCCTTGGAGAAATGTCTGTTCATGTTTTCTGCCCATTTCTTGACTGGGTTATTTGTTTTGTGAGTGCTGAGTTTGAGAAGTTCTTTATAGATTTTGGATACAAGCCCTTTATCTGATAATGTCATTTGCAAATAACTTCTCCCATTCTGTCAGTTGTCTTGGTTTTGTTGACTGTTTCCTTTGCTGTGCAAAAACTTTTAATCTTGATGAAGTCCCATTAGTTCATTTTTGCCCTTGCTTCCCTTGCCTTTGTTGATGTTCCTAGGAAGAAGTTGCTGTGGTTGAGGTCGAAGAGGTTGCTGCCTGTGTTCTCCTCAAGGATTTTGATGGATTCCTTTCTCACTTTGAGGTCCTTCATCCATTTTGAGTCTATNCTAGTCTATTTTTGTATGTGGTGTAAGGAAATGATCCAGTTTCATTTTTCGGCATGTGGCTGTCCAGTTTTCCCAAAACCATTTCTTCTGGTTTTTTTATGATTTTATTTATTTATTTGACAGAGAGAGATTACAAGCAGGCAGAGAGGCAGGCAGAGAGAGACGAGGAAGCAGGCTCCCCCCTGAGGAGGGAGCCCAATGCGGGCCTCGATCCCAGGACCCTGAGATCATGACCAGAGACAAAGGCAGAGGCTTTAACCCACTGAGCCACCCAGGCACNTGTTCCACATATCTATGTGTCTGTTTTTGTGCCAGTACCATACTGTCTTGATGATTACAGCTTTTTAATAG
>LNAC01000731.1:283128-327748 GCA_002007465.1 Ailurus styani
GGATAGGTCTGCTCTCAGTCTAATATTTCTACCATTGTATGTTACAGACCTCTTGTCCTGAGCTGCTTTCAGGATTTTCTCTTTGTCAGTATGAGTTGTAAGTTTTACTATTAGATGACTGGATGCGGACCTATTTTTATTGATTTTGAGGGGGGGGTTCTCTGTGCCTCCTGGATTTTGATGCTTGTTCCCTTTGCCAAATTAAGGAAATTCTGTAGTATAATTTGTTCCAATATACCTTCTGCCCCCCTCTTCTTCTTCTTCTGGGATCCTAATTATTCTAATATTGTTTAGTCTTATGGTATCACATATCTCTCGAATTCTCCCCTCATGGTCCAGTAATTTTTTGTCTCTTTTTTCCTCCGCATCTTTATTCTCTGTCATTTGGTCTTCTAAATCACTAATTCTGTCCTCCGCCTCATTTATCCTGGCAGTAAGAGCCTCCATTTTTGATTGCACCTCATTAATAGCTTTTTTTATTTCAGCTTGGTTAGATTTTAGTTCTTTTATTTCTCCAGAAAGGGTTTTTATTTCTCTATAGAGGGATTCTCTATTACCTTCCATGCTGTTTTTAAGCCCAGCCAGCACCTTGATAATCATCATTCTGAACTCTAGTTCTGTCATATTACTAATGTCCACATTGATTGGGTCCCTAGCCATTGTTACTGCCTCTTGTTCTTTTTTGAGGGGATAATTTTCTCTTCCTTGTCATTTTATGCAGATAAGAATAGATGGATGAGAAAACAAAATACTAAAGGGTAGCAACGACTCCAGATAAATATACACTAACCTAATCAGAAGAGACCTGAAACTGGGGGGAGAAGAAAGAGGGAAAAAAACAAAAAAGGAAAAACAAACAAATAATCAAAAACAAAACAAAACAAAAAAAACATGACTCTATATCTATATCTATATTATCTATTCCTGTTTCTATATCTATCTCTGTCTCTGACTCTATTTCTGCATCTATCTCTATTTCTATATCTATTAGACTGGTGAATTGAAGAGACCCTCTATGTATACAAAAAATAAGGTTAAATACAATGAAGGGATAAAATATGAGTATAACAATGAAAATTAAAAAAGATTAAAAAGTGTTGATAAGATATAATAGTTAAAATACTTTAAAATAGGAAAGGGGAAAATTTTAAAAGAAAAGAATAAGAAAAAAAAATAAAATTTAAAGCATTTAACTTTGAACGACCAAAGGATCATGGGGAAAAAGCCATGAATTCTCTGTCTTGCTTTCCCCTAGCTCTGGAGTTCCACAATTCGCAGCAATCTGTGAACTTGCTCTTGGCTGGATGTTTTTGCTGATCTTCTGGGGGAGGGGCCTGTTGCTGTGATTCTCAAGTGTCTTTGCCCGAGGTGGATTTGCACCACCCTCACCTGGGTCCAGGCTAAGTAATCAACTCTGGTTCGCTCTCGGAAGCTTTTGTTCCCTGAAAAATTTCCATCCAGCTTTGGAGGACAGGAATGAAAATGGCGGCCTCCTAATCTCTGACCGGGAGGAGTCGAGAGCTCGGGGCCTCCCTCCTCAGTGCGTCCTCAGAGAAAAGCAGTCAGTCCCTCCCATCTGCCTGGTCTCCGGCCACACTCTTTTCTCACCCAGCCTGTGACCAAGCCTTTCTATCTCTGGCATGCAGCCCCGTTTAGAATTTCCAAACCCGGAAGATTCCTGCAGCCGCTCCCATTCCGCTCCTCCCAGAGGAGGAGGGAGGGGGTCTCTCCTGATCTGCCATCCATGGGGTGCCCACTCAAAGAGCAGTGGCCCAACTATGCTTTGGATCATGGCCCAAGGTAACACCGTGCTGAGAGACACCTTCTCCGCTTGGCTCTGTCTCTCCAGTAGGTTTCTCTCTGATACCTGGGAGCTTTCTCGTGCTCAGACACCCCTGGTCTTTTTGTGTCCCCGTGAGTCCTGAGACCACACTGTCCCCGCAAGGGCTTCACCCCCCGCTTAGCCTCTGGGGTGACATCCCTAAGTGGAGCAGACTTCTAAATGTCCTGATTTTGTGCTCCATTGATCTCTCACTTCCTGGACGCCGGCCCCTCCCCCTGGTGTTTATCTTCCTGTGACTTCAGATTCACTTCTCCGCACATCCTACCTTCTGGATTGTGGTCGTTTTTCTGTTCCTAGAATTGCTGCTCTTCTTCTCTTTGGTCTCCTGTTTAATTTTTCAGTGTTTAGAATGGTTTGATATCTACCTGGGTGAATTTCTGGGACCTGATGATAATAGGTCTCCTACTCCTCTGCCATCTTGCTTCTCCTCTAGCAAGACTGGTGAGCTCCCCTCCAAGGGCTGTAGTGGTCCATTCGTGTCTCCTGAAGGGCCTACTCGACAGGTGAGTTACAGACGTCCAAGGGCTAGAGTTCTGACTGCAACTTGACAATGGGATTTCTCTCCCCCTTGGGGATGGAGGGGCAAGGCTGATGGAGGAGGAAGGACAGGAGAAAGACCTTCATGAGGAGGCAAACCAAAGTGGGAAGGGTGCTAACCAGTTAGGCTTTTAACAGCAGAATCATGATGCATGATGAGTAAAGAAAGGGTCAGTAAATTTAAAAATGAATCCAAGGAAAGATATAATCTGAAGATAAAAGAGAATAACAAGAAAACAAGAGCATAGGGCCTCACTGACCTGTGGGGCAGTATCACATGGTTTAATGCAAATGTAAATGGAGTCTTATAACAATGTGGGGAGAAGAAAACAGGGGAGAAAAAGGAATAATAATTAATTGGGCAGTAGTAATGACAAGAACTTCTCACACTTGGGAAAAATATAAATTTACAGATAGAAGAAATTCAGCATACCACAAGCAGAATAAAAATAAAACTACCTAGGCACATCATAATGAATCGACTGAAAAAACAGATTAAAAGGAAATCTTGAAAGATGCTAGAGAAAAAATACACATTACATACAGGGGCACAATGATATGAATGATGACAGTCTTCTCATCCAAGAGAATGGATACTGTACAGCAATAGTATTGTTCAACAGTACTGTTCAATATTTAGAGAGTTGAAAAATCTGCCAATACATTTGTTATATACAATGAAAATAGAAATAAAGACAAACAAACAAACAAAAACCAGACTCTTAAATACAGAGAACAAACTGGTGGTTGCCAGAGGGGAGGTTGTGGGGGGATGGGTTAAATAAGTGAAAGGGGTGAAGATGTACAATTTTCCAGTTATAAAATAAGCAAGTCATGGAGATGAAAAGTACAGCACAGGGAACATAGTCAACAATAATGTAATAAAGTTGTGTGGTGACGGGTGGTGACTACATTTAGGGTGAACACTGAGTAATGTGTAGAATAGTTGAATCAATATATTGTACATTTGAAGCTACTATAATGTATGTCAACTATACTTTAATAATACATTTTAAAAATAAAGTCAAATTTAAGACATTAATAAAATGAGATAATTCTTCATCAGCATATCTGCATTAAAGGAATATAAAGAAATTTCTTCAGGCTAAAGAGAAATGTCACTAGATGGAAATGTGGATTTCCAGGAAGGAATTGAAAGTACTAGAAATGGTGTATATATGGGTAGATATAAAAAATGATATCTTTTTCCCTCTCTAAATTTATTTACAATACACAAAACTGTTCATTTTATTTTTTTAGTAACTGTAATGAATATTTTATTTAATTTTTTAAGTTTTTATTTTAATGCCATTTAGTTAACATACAGTATTATATTAGTTTCTGGTGTATAACACTTCCATACATCTCCCAGTGCTCATCATAACAATTGTACTCCCTAATCCCCATCATCTATTTTACCCCACATACCTCCCCTCTGGTAACCATCACTTTATTCTCTGCAGTTAAGGGTCTGTTTCTTGATTTGTCTCTCTTTCTCTCTCTCTTCCCTGTGTTTATTTGTCTTGTTTCTTAAATTCAACATATGAGTGAAATCATATGGTATTTGTCTTTCCCTGACTTATTTCGCTTAGCATTATACTCTCTAGCTTCATCTGTATTATTGCAAATGGCAAGATTTCATTCTTTTTATGGCTGAGTAATATTTAACCCCTTCTTTATACATTTATAAACCAGTGGACACATGGGCTGCTTCCATATCTTGGCTATTGTAAATTATGCTGCTATAAACATAGGGGTACATATATCCCTTTGAATTAGTATTTTTGTATTCCTTTAGTAAATACTCAGTAGTGTGATTGCTGGACCATAGGTTAGTTCTATATTTAACTTTTTGAGCAACCTCCATACCGTTTTCCAGAGTGGCTGCACCAGTTTTCATTCCCACCAATAGCGCAAGAGGGTTCCTTTTTCTCCACATCTTTGCCAATACCTATTGTTTTCTGTGCTGTTGATTTTAACCATTCTGACAGGTGTGAGGTGATAGCTCACTGTAGTTTTGATTTGCATTTCTCCAATGGTAAGTAATGATGAACATCTTTTCATGTGTCTTTTGGCCATCTGGATGTCTTTGGAGAAAAGTCTGTTTTAAAAAATGTCAGCTAATTTTATTTATCTTATTTTTTTTCATCCCCACAAGTGTCCTCTTTAATACCTATCACCAGCGACTCTCAGTTTGTTCTCTTAACTATACAGTCCCTTATGGTTTGCCTCCCTCTCTGTTTTTTTCTTATTTTATTTTTCCTTCCCTTCATCATCTGTTTCTTAAATTCTACATATGAGTGAAATTATATATTTGTCTTTCTCTGACTTATTTCACTTAGTATAATACACTTTAGTTCTATCCATGGTTGTTGCAAATAGCAAGATTTCATTCTTATTTATTTATTTATTTATTTATTTGACAGAGAGAGAGATTACAGATAGGCAGAGAGGCAGGCAGAGAGAGAGGAGGAAGCAGGCTCCCTGCTGAGTAGAGAGCCCGATGCGGGCCTCGATCCCAGGACACTGAGATCATGACCTGAGCTGGAGGCAGAGGCTTAACCCACTGAGCCACCCAGGTGCCCCTGCAAGATTTCATTCTTTTTGATGGCTGAGTGCTATTCCATGGTATATATACTACATCTTCTTTGTCCATTCATCAGTTGATGGACATTTGGGCTCTTTCCCTAATTTGGCTATTGTTGATAGTATTGCTATAAACACTGGGGTGTATGTGCCCCCTTCAAGTCAGCACTTTTGTATCTTGGGGTAAATACCTAGAAGTGCAATTTCTGGGTCATAGAGTAGCTCTATTTTCAACTTCTTGAGGAACCACATACTATTTTCCAGAACAGCTGCACCAGTTTGCATTCCCACTACAGTGTAAGAGGGTTCCCCTTTCTCTGCATACTTTCCAACATCTGTTTCGTGAGTTGTTAATTTTAGCCATTCTGACAGGTGTGAGGTGCTACCTCATTGTGGTTTTGATTTGTATTTCCCCGATGATGAGTGATATTGAGCATTTTTTCATGTGTCTGTTAGCCATTTGTATGTCTTCTTTGGAGAAATGTCTATTCATGTCTTCTGCCCATTTCTTAACTGGATTATTTATTTTTTGGGTGTTGATTTTGATGTGTTCTTTATAGGTTCTAGATACTAGCCCTTTATCCTATATGCCATTTGTAGATACCTTCACCCATCTATCAGTGACCTTTTAGTTTTATTGATTTTTTCCTTCAGTGTACAGAAATTTTTATCTTGATGAAATCCCAATAGTTCATTTTTGCTTTTTGTTTCCCTTGCCTCTGGAGATGTGTCTAATAAGATGTTGCTGTGGCCAAGGTCAGAGAGGTTGCTGCCAGTTTTTTCCTTTAGGATTTTGATGGTTTCCTGTCTTACATTTAGGTCTTTCATTCATTTTGAATTTATTTTTGTGTATGGTGTAAGAAAGTGGTCTAGTTTCATTCTTCACATTACTGTCCAGTTTTCTCAACACCACTTGTTGAAGAGACTGACATTTTCCAATTGGATATTCTTTCCTGTTTTGTCAAAGATTAACAGGCCATTTGGTTGTGGGTTTATTTCTGAGTTTTCTGTTCTGTTGATTTATGTGTCTATTTTTGTGCCAATATCATACTGTTTTGATTACTGTAGCTTTGTAATATAACTTGAAGTTTGGAATTGTGATGCATCTAGCTTTTTCTTTTTCAAGATTACTTTGGCTATTTGGGATCTTGTGTGATGGATAGAAGACTGTTTAAAGCATAACAGGAGAGCTTCAAAATACATGAAGCAAAAGTGACAGAATTAAAGGGATAAATAGACAAATCCACAGTCATAGTTGATAGATCCTAATACATTTATTTTAGTCATTGACAGAACAACTAGAAAAAAAATCAGTAAAGGCATAGATGATTTGAATTCCATTATTAACAACTTAGACCTAATTGACATATTTGAAATCCTACATCCAATTAGAGAATGTGGCTTTTTTTCAAAGGCAGATGGAATTTTCTCCAAGATAGACCATATGACATGCCATAAAATGAGGCCCTATAAATACCAAAAGATTGAAAACATAAGTATAGGGCACCTGGGTGGCTCAGTGGGTTAAAGCCGCTGCCTTCGGCTCAGGTCATGATCCCAGGGTCCTGGGATCGAGGCCCACATCGGGCTCTCTGCTCGGCAGGGAGCCTGCTTCCTCCTCTCTCCTCTCTCTCTGCCTGCCTCTCTGCCTACTTGTAATCTCTCTCTCTGTGTCAAATGAATAAATAAAATAAAAATCTTAAAAATAAAAAAAATAAAAAAAAAAGAAAACATAAGTATATATTCTCTGACCACATGGAATGAATATGAAATCAATAATAATAAGATATGTAGAAAATTCCCAACTATTTGGAAGTTAGAAAACAGTATTCTGGGCGCCTGGGTGGCTCAGTGGGTTAAAGCCGCTGCCTTCGGCTCAGGTCATGATCCCAGGGTCCTGGGATCGAGGCCCACATCGGGCTCTCTGCTCAGCAGGGAGCCTGCTTCCTCCTCTCTCCTCTCTCTGCCTGCCTCTCTGCCTACTTGTAATCTCTCTATGTCAAATGAATAAATAAAATCTTTAAAAAAAAAAAAACCAGTATTCTAAGTAACTGATAGACCAAAGTCGAAATCACAGGGAAAATTAGAAAATACACCAAGTTGCATAATGATTAAACTGCAGCATACTGAGAATTGTAGGATGGAGTTAAAGCAGGGCTTAGTGGGAAATAACTTTAAATACCTATGTTACAAAAGAAGAAAGATTTAAAATCAATAACCTATGTTATCCACTTAAGAAGCTGGAAAAGGACAAGTAAATCAAATTTAAAATAAGAAAAAGAAGGAAATACACCATAGAGTACACAATTCTAAGACAGTATAAAACTATAGTGAACATGATAGTGTGTTAATAGCAAAAGAATAGACATGTAGATGAATGGAACAGAATAGAGAGTCCATAAATAGACCCACAGATACATACTGAATTGATTTTTTTTTACAAAAATGCAAAGACAGAGAAAAGATCTTTCAATAAATAGTACTGGAGCAATTAGATGTATGTATGCACAAAAATGGACTTTGACTCATTGCTTGCACTATACAAAAATTAACTCACAATTGATTATAGAAAAACCTAAATCTAGGGGTGCCTGGGTGGTTCAGTCATTAAGCAGCTGCCTTCAGCTCCGGTCATGATCCCAGGGTTCTGGGATTGAGCCCTGCATCAGGCTGCCAGCTCTGCGGGAAGCCTGCTTCTCCCTCTCCCACTCCCTCTGCTTGTGTTCCCTCACTTGCTGTGTCTTTCTCTGTCAAATGAATAAAAAAAATCTTTAAACAAAACAAAACAAAACAAAAAAACCTAAATCTAGAAATATTTTAGAAGAAAACATAGGAGAAAATACTTATGATCTTGGGTTAGGCAGATATTTCTTAGGACAACAAAAACATAATCCATAAAAGAAAAGGTTGATAAATTGTATTTCATCAAAATTAAGAAATCAGTCTTTTCTGAAGACATTGTTCAGAGAATGAAAAGGCAAAAAATATTTGCAAATCACATGTCTCATAAAAAGTCATATATATAGAATATGTAAAGAAATGTCAAAACTCATTATAAAACAAACATCCCAAAATAAAATTAAATTAGAAACAAAGTAGCAAAGGATTTTAAGGTAATTCACAAACTAAGATATGTAGATGGCAAATAAACACATGAAAAGTTATTCAGCATTATTAATTAAGGAAATGCATAATAAAACCATAATAAGATACCACTATAAACCTACTAGAATGTCTAAATATTAAAATATATCCATACTAAGTATAGATGAGGATGGGGAGCAACTGGAACTATTATAGATTGCTGATGCAAATATAAAATGATGCAAACCCTTAGGAAAAGTTTGACAGTTTCTTTAAAAGGTAAGCGTAAACCTATCAGATGACTGTCCTTTCTTAGGCATTTACCTATGAGAATTGAAAGCATATGTCTGTCTCTACATGAGTAGTACGTGAGTTCATGGTAGCTTTATTTGTAATAACCAGAAACAGGAAACAACTCAATTACTATTAACATGTGGGTGAATCAACAAATAATAATGTATTTATATAGTGTATAGTACTCAGCAATAAAAAGGAAAGAGCTATTGACATATACCACAACATGTCTAAATCTCAAGTAACTATACTGAATGAAAAGTTAGAAGAGTACATTCTGTATAGTTCCATGTATTTAAAATTCTAGAAAAAAATTAATTTATAATGATGGAAAGTAAGTCAGTCATCACCTGGGGGGATGAGTAGAGGCATGAGGAAAATATTATAAAAGGGAACAGAGGGCGCCTGGGTGGCTCAGTGGGTTAAAGCCTCTGCTTTCGGCTCAGGTCATGATCTCAGGGTCCTGGGATCGAGGCCCGCATCAGGCTCTCTGCTCAGCAGGGAGCCTGCTTCCCCCTCTCTCTCTGCCTGCCTCTCTGCCTCCTTGTGATCTCTCTCCCGCTGTGAAATAAATAAAAAAAAAAAGGGAACAGAAAATTTTTTTATATTTATCATGTTCACTTCAATGTTGTTTTTAATTAACGACTTAATTTTTTAGAGCAGTTTTAGGTTCACAGCAAAGTTGAAAGAAAGATACAGAGATTTTGCATATACCCCTGGCTTCACACATGCAAACATGCATAACTTCCCTGACTATCAACATCCCCCACCAGAGTGGTACGTTTGTTGCAATTGGTGAACCTACATTGATACATCATTATCACCCAAAGCTCATAGTTTAAGTTAGAGTTCACTCTTGGTGTTGAATATTCTGTGGATTTGGGCAAATGTATAGTGAATGACATGCACTCATCATTATATTATCATAAGAGTGTTTTCACTGCCCTAAAAATCTTTTGTGCTCCACCTGTTCATCTGCCACTCCAATCCCTGGCAACCACTGATCTTTTTACAGTCTCCATAATTTTGTCTTTTCCAGAATATCATATAGTTAGAATCAGAGTGTGTAGTCTTTTCAGATAGGCTTTTTTCACTTAGTAATATGCATTTAAAGTTCCCCCATGTCTCTTCATTGCTTAATGGTTCATTTCTTTTTAGTGCTGAATGATATTCCATTGTCTGGATATACCAGTTTGTTTACCTGTTCATCCATTGAAAGACATGTTAGTTGCTTCCAGGTTTTGGCAAGATGAATAAAGCTGCTATAAGCATCCATTTGCAGTTTGTGTGTGTGTGTGTGTGTGTGTGTGTAAATTTGTTTTAAACTCCTTTGGGTAAATACCAAGAAACATTGCTGGATCATATGAGTATATTTAGTTTTGTAAGAAACTGCCAAACTGTCTTCCAAAGTAGCTGTATCATTTTGCCTTCCCACCAGCAATGAATGAGGAGGGTTCCTGTTGCTCCACATCTTTGCCTGCATATTTGGTGTTTCAGGATTTTAGATTTGGGGCATTCTAATGGATGTGTAGTGGTTTGTAATTGTTGTTTTAGTTTGCATTTCCCTGATGACGTATTAGATGGAACATCTTTTCATATGCTTATTTGCCATCTGTATATGTTCTTTGGTGAGGTATCTGTTAAAGTCTTTGGCCCATTTTTAAATCAGGTTGGTTGTTTTCTTATTGTTGAATTTTAAGTGTTCTTTGTATATTTCAGATAATAGTTCTTTATCAGATGTGTCTTTTGCAGATATTTTCTCCCAGTCTGTAGCTTGTCTTCTCATTCCCATTAACACTGTCTTTCACAGAGAAAAAGTTTTTACTTTCAACAAAGTCCAGCTTATCAAGTTATTTCTTTCATGGATTATGCCTTTGCTGTATCTGAAAAATTATCACCATACCCAAAGTTATCTAGATTTTCTCCTGTGCTGTCGTCTAAGAGTTTTATAGTTTTATATTTAGGTCTATGATCCATTTTGAGTTGATGTTTATGAGGAGTGTGAGGTCTCTGTCTATATTCTTTTTTTTAACATATGGATGTCTAGCTATTTGAGCAACTTTTGCTGAAAAGATAAGGGAATTTTTTTAGTGATGGATATGTTCATTATTTTGATTGTTACATATGTGAAGATAATTTCAAATTGTATACTTTAAATATGTGCAATTTATTGTATGTTAATTGTACCTCAAGAAAACTGCTTTAAAACAATAAGTTTAACACAGAGATGATAAAATATATCAATTCTGTCAAAGAAATGTGTCTCAGTGCACACTGCTAAAAACAAAACTTGCTAGACTCCTGATAACAAGAAACATATCAGATAAAGGGCTACTATCCAAGATCTATAAAGAACTTCTCAAACTCAACACCCAAAAAACAAGTAATCCAGTCAAGAAATGGGCAGAAGACATGAACAGACATTTTTCCAAAGAAGACATCCACATGGCCAACCAATGCATGAAAAGATGCTCCACATCACTCAGTAACAGGGAAATACAAATCAAAACTTCAATGAGATGGTACCTCACACTAGTCACAATGGTTAAAATTCACAATTCAGGAAACAACAAATGTTGGCAAGGAAGTGGAGAAAAGGGAACCCTCTTACACTGTTGGTGGGAATGCACGCTGGTACAGCCACTCTGGAAAACAGTATGGAGATTCCTCAAGAAGTTAAAAATAGAGCTACCCTATGACCCAACAATTGCACTACTAGGTATTTACCCCAAAAATATGAGTGTAGTGATCCAGAGGGGCATCTGCCTTCCAATATTTATAGCAGCAATGTCCACAATAACCAAACTATGGAAAGAGCCTAGATGTCCATCAACAGATGAATGGATAAAGAAGACATGGTATATATGTATATACAATGGAATATAACTCAGCCATCAGAAAGGATGAATACTTACCATTTACATTGACATGGATGGAACTGGAGGGTATTATGGTGAGTGAAATAAGTCAATCAGAGATCGACAATTATCATATGGTTTGGTTTCAGTCATGTAGAATATAAGAAACAGGGCAGAGGGTCATAGGCGAAGGGAGAGAAAACTGAATGGGAAGTCAGCAGAGAGGGAGACAAACTACTAAAGACTCTTAACTATAGGAAACAAACTGAGGGTTGCTGGAGGGGAGGTGGGTGAGGGGTGGGGAAATTGGGTGATGGACATTAAGGAGGGCACATGATGTGATGAGCACTGGGTGTTACATGCAACTGATGAATTACTGAACACTGCGTTTGAAACTAATGACATACTATATGTTGGCTAATTGAATTTAAATAAAAAATAATAAAAAAGAAAAAAAGAAAATAACCAGCTGACAACTTATAAAATTCATGTTACATAGATAGTAACTATGCTTATCATGGTGAACATAGCTTAATGTATAGAATGTCAAATCACTCTGCACACCTGAAACTAGTATAACACTGTCAACTATACTTCAATAAAAATTATAAAGTAAAATACAATTCATGTCACATTCAAACATTACCTAAACAAGTTGTTCCCCTCTACCTGTGGCATCAGCATTTATTGGAAGCTTATTAGAAATGCAGGTTTCCTAGGCTCCATAGCAGACCTACTGAATCTAACTCTAACCATGTAATCTATGTTTTAATAAATTGACCAAGCAGTTTTGAAGCAAGCTAAAGTTTGAGATCATCTGACCTAAATTATCTTCATTTGGCAGTTGTCAAAGGTCCATATTTTTATTCTCCTGTTTATATACATCAAATATTTCTTTGTGCTATATGATTACAAAAACAACATAGAAATTACTCAAAAAGAAGACAAAATTGCCCATAATTGCATTTTTTAATCATTGTTTTCATTTATCCATTAATGGTATTGCCTTGCCCATGTTTATATTACATTTTTGCAATATTATAATCCAAAAATAATTTTAATCTCAATGATCTTTATGGCAGTTTGCTTTTTATTTTTTCTATCTTCAAAAATCCAGTGTTTTTCCTGTTAGTTTTGTATCTTTCTTGAGAAACTATTCTTAAAATATTTTTTTCATTCCCACGATCATGTAATTTTCTTATCGTGATTATAAAGTGCCCTTCCTGTAAAATTGAAATACTTTTATGGGCACCTTTGACTCACAAGGTACATTTTCTTTCTAAGTAAATCAGCCTGTTACTCTTTTTAATACTAGCTTGTGATATATAAAAGAGGTTTATCACAAAAAGTTATCCTTTGTATAATTTCTCCTAACCCTAACTTAGGCTTTTTCTATATTTGGGGCAAAAACATGTGCCTGTAAGTATTATATAATCCATTAAGGAAATTCATTCATAGAATAGATATTTTCTGGGTATTTGTTCTATTGGTTACTAAGAATACAATGATGGAGAAAGCATAATTGATTAGAGGAAGGGGTAATGGAAAGAATAGAGTCAAGATTATTACAAATTTGTGGTCTACATTGTGCTATTTCCTGGAATAGGGAAGATGGTAGAAAGATAATGAACTCAGTGTTTTTTTTATATTAAATTTGCTCTTGGGGAAATTATACAATTTCTCTCTGTCCCAATTCTTCCTCTGTAGAATTAAAATAATAGGAGTATTTACCTCATATTGTCATTGGGAGAATTAAATAAATAAAACGTGGGAAGACTTTAGAATATCTCGATACATATTTGTTATCATTATTGTTGTTGAGTTTTAGGTACCTGTGAGATATTCAAGTAGAGATATTTAAAACAGTTGGCCCTGTGAGCTTAACTTTTAGGGGAAATAAAAGTGTGGGTATTTGAGATCTCCCAGGGAAAGAGAGAGAAGGGTCAAAAAAGGGAATCCAGAGCAATACCAATATATAAGGGACAGGCAGAGAGAGATGATTATTCCACAGTGAAAAGTAAGAGTAGTTTTTTATTCAAATATGGGCAGGCAACATAAGCTAGTTTTTTAAAAAAGAAGTTTGGCCTTCACAAATAGATGCACTATTGCCATTTTCAATGTGAGTGGTAGCAAATTACATTAAACTGTAGATTAATTTTAAGGATTGAACGATTGCCTTGCCACCAGTAGCAAAGGTAGGCAAGTAACAAGTGTCAGCCTTTCATACCATCTGCGGAAATTAGAAGACCCTCCCTCACCCCATCTCATGGAAGGCTTCTACAGCTTCTACTGCAGGAAACTTTCTACCTTTTAAAGGCTAGGAATTGGACTGCCTGGGTGTCTCAGTCGTTAAGTGTCTTCCTTCGGCTCGGGTCATGATCCCAGGGTCCTGGGATGGAGTTCCACCTTGGGCTCCCTGCTCTGCAGGAAGACTGCTTCTCCCTCTCCCTCTCACCTGACTGTGTTCCCCCCCCCTCTCTCTCTGTCAAATAAATGAATAAAATATTTAAATAAATAAAGGCTGGGGATTGTTCTTGCAATTCTTTTTGCTACTGTACAGTAGGTGCCCTTCTCTCTTCCTTGGAATAATACTGCTCAGTCAGCTAGGTAGGAGCAC
The DNA here is from genome assembly GCA_002007465.1 of Ailurus styani. NCBI lineage: Eukaryota > Metazoa > Chordata > Mammalia > Carnivora > Ailuridae > Ailurus > Ailurus styani. The sequence goes on from LNAC01000731.1 coordinate 296,948, forward strand.
AACATTATTAGACTGTAGTATGAGGATATTTCAGGTATATAGTTATATTAGTACAAACACAATTAAGCTTTTTAACACTCTCCACTTTCAATTTCTGGTTTATTCCTCTCTTACCTATAGCCCAAATAGCAGTTTTGCTTCTGAGAAAATATAGCTCTCTTCAAACATTAACCTCAAGTTTTGGCAGAGAGATTTTCTAAATACCAGTGGAGATCCCAGAATGTATCTATGTTTTCCACTTATGGAAATCTACTTGAAGTCGATTTTTTTTCCCTTTTAGCTTCCTTTCTGACTTGTGCTTGCAATCACATTTCTACTACCAACTCTGCCAGAAATGGACTATGTAACGATTTGAGGCAATCCAGTCTAGAAATTTTGAACCTTTTATTTTTCCCCTCTTGCTCTATTTCCTTCAAAATAATTGGTGAGATTGATTAATACTAAATTATCATAATTATATGACTAATTAAAATGACAAAGAAATATATTTATAGGAAATAAAGAGAAAACATTAACATGTCAGTAGTAAGTATTCCCAAAACTACAGGAATATTTAGACCTACCATTAATTGGCTAACATTTGCTTCATTGTCTTTGAAGTAATGAGTGGAAACTGACCAGAATTAGCTTTTTCATAGTACTTATATTTATTATGAGTCAACATAACAAAGAATTATTTAATACAAAATTTTCTAAGTTACCTAGACTAAACTTAGTACTTACCACACACACACACACCCCACACACACTAGGGGTGTAATAAAAATCTACTGTACCTTAACTTCTAGGAGTATGTGCCTCCAATGGCCCATTAGTCAATTGCCTTACAGATATGGATGCTTTCTCTTTCTCAGGTGCTACCTAGGCTGTCCCTGTGGATAGGATCTGGTGAAAGGGTTCCTATAATGAGGTCCAGAGCCTCTGGCTAGAGACTCAGCCTTCAAGCATTAGAAAAGTAGAGGAACTGTTTGCAGCTCTGCAGTTGGGAGCACAAGCCATAGAGCTGTGAGGCCTCAGAGTTCTTAAACTTAATAGTGGTGAATTTGCTTTCTGTGGTTGGATCTCCTAGGGGTTTCAGGGCTCACACTCTGTAATTGGCTATATGCAAGATAACTAACCATAGCATGTTGATATAATGATATATTAGTATAGATGGCAGCTCTTCATGCCTACCTGTCTGTGCAGACATGATTATCAGGCAATATTATTGTATAGATGCTGATAAAATGTAGGAAACCTCACTAGTAGGCTGGCAGCCCTTCTGTGCTGTTGTCGATAAGTGTGGTGGTCAGAACTGAGACTTGAGTTCAGTTCAATTAGTAATTCTGAGTAGAGGAAAACAGGTATATGTTTTTTGGTTTTCTATAATAACCATGTATTCCTTTTTAAATTAATTTTACAACCAGAAGAAATATAAAGTTTTTGATGTTCTAGAGCCCTTTTCTGACTAATTTTTCTCATCAGCTAATGAATTTCCATTCTGAATAATACAGCAACTGTCCTCCTCTGGAACAAATCTGAAAACTTCTCAGATGGTTTCCTTTTATACTTCTTTATCCCTGCACCATACTTATTTGATGTAACCCCCTACTGACCTGGTTTCCTGGATTTATTGCCATCTTCCCTGTTAAACTCTTGATGTCAATATATTTAAACTTCACTTCATCTCTGATATACTTTTTACTTTTATAAGAAAGCAAGAGAGTACATTACCATATATGATATAAATTCAGAATGGTTTGTGGTTTTCCACTTACATCTTATATGTTTTCCCATGTTAGTGGATATTATAAATTTAGTATCATTAAATTAATGTTCTCTAGATAGTCTTTTGATTTTTTTGAATCTCAGCAATCCCCATGCTTGAAAATTCAGAAATAGGGTGCCTGGGTGGCTCAGTGGGTTAAAGCCTCTGCCTTCAGCTCAGGACATGATCTCAGGGTCCTAGGATCGAGGCCCCCATTGGGCTCCCTGCTCCCTCCTCTCTCTCTGCCTGCCTCTCAGCCTACTTGTGATCTCTCTCTCTGTCAAATAAATAAATAAAATCTTTAAAAAATTCAGAAATAACTTCATCACAAATAATATCACTCTTGTTCAATTGCAGGGGGAAAGAGGATTTCCAGGTTTGGAAGGCCATCCAGGTTTGCCTGGATTTCCAGGTCCAGAAGGGCCTCCAGGGCCTCGGGGACAAAAGGTATGTGCCAGGTTGCCAACCAGTAATACTAGAGGCATGAAGCCATCTTAAATGTGGGACTAGGGGTCAAATCAACTAAAAAGTTACTGAATTATAGCCAGAAATTAGTATCTAAATAAAACAATAGAATAGCTAAGAATCTGTACTTTATTGTTGGTTTAAAAAACTGAATATTACTGCCATATTCAAATGTTTTTGTAAAATGCTCTTAATTGCATGTGGTTATTGGGATCCTTAACAAAAATTAAATTTTGTCAAGAGCTCAGCTGAGCTGGAGAGAGCTAAACTGCCAGGTGTCAGAGTAGCTGATTAAGAAAACAAGCCAAAATGAAAGGAACCATCAAGCCTTTTACTGTGACAGTGTAATAAGCAAAATGTTTAATCAGAAAAATCACCAGCATTGGCCAGAAGGAAGTTAAGAGCTGTGCTGTTACCCAACACTGTATGGGCCAAGAAATTGAGGCTAGTCCATTCTGCTTCTAAAACTGAACTAGTGTCATTAATGAGTTAAGTAAAGGTCAAAGACAGGTTGCACACAACTTTTTGGAATTGAATGACCCTGAGTGGGAAAAGTTGCCTAGAGCATACACATGAGTAGAATCGGTAATACCATATGTCAGTTCTCAGTACCAGAATACCTGGTTTTGGAATTCTCCTCTTACTCTGTTTAGTTTGATTAGTTTGGTATGCTCAGTAGGAGGAGCTGTCTTGAATATTTGATAGTCTCTTATCAATGACCCATATGTACATGTTATATTGGTAAGAATGTTAAAGGCCTGGCTTTTACAAAGGAAAAAATACTTCAGGGGAGACACACACACAGTGCTGGTAGTATAAAAGCCAGTGATTACCATGGGAGTCAGTGAGCCAGAAGTCCCTTCTGGTGGGTAGAGTACTTGAGTAGAATTGAAAAATTTGTGTAGAGTGGGCACAGGTATGGGGGGTAGGAGGCCGCTGCTATTGAGGTCAAAATAGGCCCAGTGGAAGATCCCATCTCCCTTTTCCCAGATGGTTCAGTTAATCCTGTCTCAGAAAGGAACAATATTACCTGTGAGGAGATATTTTGTTTCTGTAGTCTCAGAGTCCAGCTGTGGGAACATCAGGTCCAGTGTAATAAGGTCGGGGTATCTGAGGTACTAAAAAGTTCCATGTTTAGAGAAATGTCCATTTGTTGTATTCAGTGGCACAGCAGTCAGGTATTTATCTATGGGGTTGAGTGGTGGGTGACATAGTCAGCAGTTTGTCACATTCAGAGTGGTGGCAGTTTCCTGGGACCGGTATAGCAGTGAATTTGGTGAGGTAGAGGTCACATAGGCTGTTGTCTGGGAGAGAGAGATGAGAGGATAGATCCATACAGCCTTTTTTCCCTGTACCCAGGCTCATAGATCCAAAGGTGCTATTGTCCTATAGGTTGGGAAGACTTTTCCCCATTGACTACAATGCAGGCAGTCTCTCCTTTACCATAAGTGAGGATAGCATCTTAAGTGCATGTTAAGATAGGGAATGGGAAGAGATAATAGCAAATATTAAGATTCAGAGAAGTTCCTGGGTTTTCTAAAAATAGTTCTTTTCGTTGATTGTCCTTTACCGTCTGTATTAGGTAGACTGGTGAACTCATAATGAAAGGGCCAGTTCTGTTCATTTTCGTGGAAAGGAAAAGTAGTCTAAAAACCTTCTTTTCCCTAATCTTATTTCACGTAATAGTGGCACATTATGTTATTAGAGTATTAAGGAGATCAAATGGACACTCATCAGGTAGTCTTTCCAATAAAGGAGGAAATTTATTTAAATACATAAGTACTTTTAAACACTTGACTATATCAGAGCATAGATTGGTGGGGGTGTGCTTGGGCATGATCTCTGAGGAGTACATTGCAGTAGTTTTGTTAGATTCAAGAGCAGAAGGGACCTGTGCTGAATTTCCTGAGTAGAACTTTATGCTAAGGATAAAGCAAGACTCTAAATGAGTGCATAGAACTTAAGGAGATGGGACATTTAAAAGAATTTCTTAGGGCTAATGAAGTGTAAAAACAGCAGAATGTTTCTTGTGCACCCAGGAGTGGCACAGAAATAGCAGAGAGATCTGAAAGAGTCAAGTGGATGGAATTGAACACCAAGTCAGCAGTAATTCATGCATACTACTGGCATGGGACATCTCAGTGAATTCCAGCTTGGACAGGACTGTCACACCCTTCAACAACTTGGAACTCCCTAAGCTCTCTGTAATTTAGGCACAGCCTTATGAAAATGAGGTGGAGACTCCAAACAACTGAGGTTAAATTTCAGTCGTGTTAGTGAAGTGGGTGCTATGAAATAGAAATTAAGCTGAACCATGGAAAATAAAGTGACATTTCTTGCACCTGAATTTGCCCACAATTAGGGGCTGAGTTTTCTTGTGATTAGGGGTTAAGAGCACTTTTTTTAAGATTTTATTTATCTATTTGACAGAGAGAGAGAGAGAGAGAGAGGTTACAAGTAGGCAGAGAGGCAGGCAGAGAGAGAGGAGGAAGCAGGCTCCCTGCAGAGCAGAGAGCCCGATGCGGGCCTCGATCCCAGGATCCTAAGATCATGACCTGAGCTGAAGGCAGAGGCTTTAACCACTGAGCCACCCAGGCGCCCGAGATAGCACTTTTAATAAAGATTTGTGGCAGCTTACAAAAAAGCTAACTGTACCCAAATCCCTTTGAAATAGTGTAGCATTAACTAGAACTATTGTACAATAGTATGATAATTTTTAAAGTTGTGGTGGTATGCATTTTAGATTTAGAAGATAGTCCAATCTTTTGCTGTGATCCCATTTTAATATCTGTATGATGAGAAGGCAACACTGCTTTCTAAACTATCTCCTGTATGACTTCGGTGTGCTAGTACATGCGTATATGTGTTCTACATATCCTTCCTAGGTACCAATTTCTAATACTTTCTTGTGAGTATTCTCAATAGTTTTTATGGATATGCACATAGATGCAAATATATACATGTACATACATGCTTATATACACACAGCCACACTTTTGTCTCCCTTTGTTTATAAAGTGGTAGCATATTCAACATGTTTGACCTTTGTTTTTCACGTAATGCATGCACATTGTAGATACCTCATGCCAGTATACAGAACCTCCTCATTATCTTTTATAATTTTATTATATTCCATTGTGTGTATAAACCATAATTTTTTTAAACCAGTCCTCTATTGGTGATCAGTTAGATAATTTTCAATTTTTTTCTTCTACAAACAGCGCTGCTAAGATGTACAATTTTAATAGACTTCCTTTCCGCCATAAGGGATTATCTCTATAAGATTACTAAAAATGATATTGCTAGCTCAGAGGGTACATGTATTTATGTATTTTTATGGATAATGCCAAATTGCCCAACCAAAAGTTGTATGATTTATCCTTGGTTCATCAATATACAAGAAGAGCAATTTCCTTATAGCTTCATGAACCCTATTATGAAATTTGGCTTTTTGTCAATCAGATAGATGAAAAATGAATGGTCTCTCAATGTTTTTAGCCTGCATTTCTCTTACTAAGAGTGAGATTAAGCATTTTTTCATAGGTCAAAGAACCAGTTGTGTTTTCTATGAACTGTCTTCTATGACATTTTCATTTGCCCATTTTTCTACATTATTGTTGGTGGATTTACATGTTAATGAGCTATTTATATATTAGGGTGACTACCCTTTGTCTGTATTGTGAGTTGCAGTTATTTCCCCTGGTTTGTCAGGTCTTTGCTAGTATGTATGTGTGCATGTGTGTGTGTGTGTTTGTGTGTGTGTGTGTGTGTGTGTATTTATATTTATGTGCCTCTGTGTTTTTCAGGGGTCCTTTATGGCTTTTGGATTTGAGTAGGAAATGCCTTCCCCACTGTAAGATTATAAAATAATTTTCCCATTTTTTTCTAGTATTTCAAGAGTTTCATTTCTTCATGTAAATATCTGTTTCTAATTCATCCTGGTGAATGGTTTGTTATATAAGTTCCACCTTTATTTTTTTTCCAGATGTCCTCACAAATGTGTCCCAATGTATATTTCCCCACTGGTTTGCAGTGCAGCTTTCAGTAAAAACCAAATTCATGTGAATATATGGACTTGTTTTTAGACCTTCCATACTCCTTCAGTGATATGCTTATTCAAATATCAGAACAAAACTATTTTAATTATTGATGTATTATGCTGCATTTTTGTATCTGACAGGGCTAGTTTCCCCTTACTGTTTGGTTTTTTTCCCAGAATGTTTCTCAGTGTTCTTACTTGTTTATTTTTCCATATAAACTTTAGAGTTGCCTTATCCAGTTTAAAAAAAAAGCAACTCATGTTATTTCTATTTTTATTGTGTCAAATTTTTACTAAACTTGTTGAGAATTGACTATTTTTTATGTTGACTCCTATTATCCAAGAACATGGAATGTCTTTCCAATTGTTCTCATCTTCCTTTTTGAACTTCAGAAATGTTTTAAACTTTTCTTCTTATGAATCTTGTACATTTCTTATTAAGTTTATTCCTAAATATTTTATCCTTTTTTGCTATTGTAAATTGCATATTTTCTTCCATTATGTTTTCTAACTGGTAGTTGGTATTTAAGAAAGCTATTTGTTTTGGGCGCCTGGGTGGCTCAGTGGGTTAAAGCCTCTGCTTTCGGCCCAGGTCATGATCTCAGGGTCCTGGGATCGAGGCCCGCATCGGGCTCTCTGCTTGGCGGGGAGCCTGCTTCCCCCTCTCTCTCTCTGCCTGCCTCTCTGCCTCCTTGTGATCTCTCTCCCGCTGTGAAATAAATAAATAAAATCTTAAAAAAAAAAAAAAAAAGAAAGCTATTGGTTTTCTCATATTAATTTTATACACAGTTATACAATTATATTTCTGAATTACCTTACTGATTATAGGAGTTTTTCATGTAATTCTCTTTGCTTTCCTTGCATACAATCATATTATTTGCGAATAGGGGTAGTTTTGCCTTATCCTTTCCAATTTTTATACCTCTGTTTTCCTCTTATTTAACCATGTTGGTTAGGACAACCAGTACGACATTAAGGCATCTTTGTCTTACTTCTGCCTTTAGTGGAAAGACGCAAAAAGTTTCATTAAGCAAATGGCCTTCTGGTTGTTTTAAAATAGAATTAGATTTACTTTAATCTCCTTAGAGTTGCATCTCTTGTGGAAAGAGTTGATTATTAAACTTTTTAAAAAGCAAGGTATAGTAGGCAGAATAATATCTACCCCTAATGATGTACATGATGTAATCCCCAGGATTTGCGAATATGTTAGGTTATAGAGACAAGCAAAATTAAGATTGCAGATGGAATTAAATTTGCTAATCAGCTTGTCTTAAGTAAAGCGATTATTCTGGATTATCTGGGTGGGGCCACTATAATGACAAGAGTCCTTTAAATGTGGAAGAGGGGGGCAGAAGAGTCAGTGTCAGATTGATGCAATGTTAGAAAGATTCCTTCAACCATTGCTAATTTTGAAGATTAAAGAGGGCCATGAATTGAGGAATGCTGGCTGCTCTAGACACTGGGAAAAAAGGAAATGGATTCTCCTCCTAGAACCTTCAAAAAGCAACAGGGTTCTGCCCCTGAGACCACCGTCATACTTCTGACTTCTAGAATTCTAAGATTGTGTTGTTTTAAGCCACTAAGTTTGTAGTAATTTTTTAACAGCAGCATAAAAAGCTAATACACCAGATAACACTTGTTCCAAATGAAAATTTTTATGGAAGCCCCACATAAAACATAAAAATAAATCTGTGCTGTTGGAAGAAGGGCTGTGACATAGGCTTCAAGGAAACTCCAATGGAACCTCTAAGGTTATGAGCTGTGTGATTTATTTTTTTTATTTTTTTAAAGATTTTATTTATTTATTTGACACAGAGAGAGAGATTACAAGTAGGCAGAGAGGCAGGCAGAGAGACAGGGAGAGGAGGAAGCAGGCTCCCTGCTGAGCAGAGAGCCCGATGCGGGCCTCGATCCCAGGACGCTGAGATCATGACCTGAGCCGAAAGCAGAGGCTTTAACCCACTGAGCCACCCAGGCGCCCTGAGCTGTGTAATTTAGAAACCACTCGTGTAAAGCAAGATGCCCCAGATTAATTAAACCTATCTAAAGCCTTAGGTGGTGGCCTACTAGCTGTATAATCCACTGAAATCCCCATATTTTGGAATAGAATTAGGTTTTCCTTATTCCATTTTCTAAAAACTAGTTAATAAAAACTTAACAAGGCAAAACTTAAAATTCTCAGCAATGCAATTGTAACTTAGAAATGGGTACATAGGTTAACACAGAGGTAGTCAGCCTCTTGCATGGAGTCTACAGAAGAAGCTTAGAAAGGAAAGTCTGTGGTTCTTTCTTTCCTGAGCTCTGCCAAGTAGAAAGTGCCTTACAAAACGAAGCAAAGTTTTAAAACTGCGGACTCAAGAGCAGTACATATTTGAGCTCAGAAATGATGTTGTTTGGGGTGCCTGGGTGGCTCAGTCATTAAGTGTCTGCCTTCGGCTCAGGTCATGATCCCAGGGTCCTGGGGTTGAGCCCGGCATCGGGCTTCCTCCTCCGTGAGCCTGCTTCTCCCTCTCCCTCTGCCTGCTGCTCCCCCTGCTGTGCGTGCACTCTCTCTGTCAAATAAATAAAATCTTAAAAAAAAAAGAAATGATGATATTTATTACCAGCATGGCAAGCAGATTGACACAATGTAGAAACTGCCCAGGTTTTCAGCTTGTATTTGGCTTATGCATAAATGATTTGAGGAGTATCAGTACCACTATTTCATCTTTGTTTTGTATGATTTTCAGAGTTCACTTTATAGGTACAAAGTTTCTGCTACATGTCAGCAGTTTTCTTCTCAATAAATAAAGACCTTTCTTATTGCTTTTATCATATAACTTACCTCAGTGCTTTCAATCTCAATGATAAATGCTTCTTCCTTGGGTATGTGTTTCCCACTTTCACAAAGATTCACAAAAATTTAAGTCTCTTATTGTTGTAAGGTAAAACTAGTTATTTGAGGGCTATTTTTGGAGGAACAAGAACTAAATGTGTTGTATTTTTCAGGGTGATGATGGAATTCCAGGGCCACTGGGACCAAAAGGGATCAGAGTAAGTGATATTTGCTGTATATCAAATGTTTTGTTGGTCTAAACAGAGAAAAAGCAAATGAAGTGTTATGAGACAACTGAAAAAGACTCATATTAAAATGCAAAAAGAAAAATATGGTCTTTAAAAAGTTAAATGTAAGAGTTCGTATATGTCTGCAATTAGCCTTTCTTTAGTATTTTGGTAGTTACCTATAAATCCAGATGTCTATTTAAACTAATGTAAGAAGGGCACCTGGGTGGCTCAGTGGGTTAAAGCCTCTGCCTTCAGCTCTGGTCATGATCTCAGGGTCCTGGGATCGAGGCCGCATCGGGCTCTCTGCTCAGCAGGGAGCCTGCTTCCTCCTCTCTCTCTGCCTGCCTCTCAGCCTACTTGTGATCTGATCTCTCTCTGTCAAATAAATAAATAAAACCTTTAAAAAATAAATAAATAAACTAGTATAAGAAGATTTTAAATTAGTTTATGGATAAGAAATACAGAAGTGCTAACTTCTAATAATTTGTCCATTTATTAAAAACACATATCATACATTTAAACCAGAACTTCCCAACCTTGTGTTCATCTCAGTCCTCTGGATTCAAAGAGCCAATCACCTCAGGTTGTGTACCCTTCCCAGTGTACCATATGCAAATATTATAATTTTCTTTGTTATCTTGAAAAGAGTCAGTTTGGGAAGCACTAATTTAAACCACTGTGTTAAAAATTAACTACTTTGGAAGTATACAACGTTTTCTCAATTCTAAGGTGTATAATTTTTCATTTTAATGTTCTGAAAACCAGGATTTATTTTAAAATGGAAGTGCACAGTTAGTGTAATTTTTCTGAAAAGCTTTTAGGTTGACATATATCTTTCAGTGTGTTTTAGAATTAGGGGAAACTAGTTTAAAAATAGTCCTGGCTTTTGGAAACTCATATTTAACTTTCCTGAGCCTCAGTTTCTTCATTTGTTAGAGAATTAAACAATACAATCTCCAAGGTGCATTTTAGCTCTAAAATTCTGCGTTAATAGATTGACAAGGCCACTTAATATGAGTATAAATTACATAGGTGATGACATAACATGTTTCTATATGTGACAAAGACAATTAAACATTCTGATCCCTTGATCTCCAGAAATTTAGTAGCTGTACAAATTTTACATAAACATTAAAAACATTCTGTTTGCTATATACTTCTTAACAACATGTAGCTTGTTGTGCTCTTCCTGCCTGGTGTTTTTTAGGGAATTGGAGAAGCAGGAAAGAAACTCAAAACTCTGTCCATTCTCTCAATTCCATTTGCAAGTGCCTGAGTAGTCTATGTCCCTCAGCTAGAACTTCAGAAACACATAGGAATAGGAAGCCTGATAGTTCCTCATCCTTGCATCTCAGCCCAGAGGCAATCTTGACATGCAAAATTTAAAAGACTTACTATTATGGAAAATTTTAAGCATACCCAAATGTACAGAGAATATAGTAGAGTGAACCCCCATGTGCCTATCACTCAGCTTCACAAGTTAGCAACATTTTGACAAGTTTGTTTCATCTATATCCCACCACTATTTGGGGGGAATATTTTTAGGTAAATGTCTCATATCATTCATTCCACCAACGAATACTTAAATATGTCTCTCTAACTGATAACCACATAACCAGTATACTATTATTACACCCCCCAAAATTAACAATAATCTTCCAAATATACTTTAAAACTCAGTCCTTATTCAGATTTCTGTGATGGATGTCCTTTAACAATTGGTTTGTTCAAACCAGGATCCAAGCAAGTTCCACATATTGCATTTGGTTACTGTGTTTCTTAAGCTTCTTTCATTATGCTACTGGAGAAACTGGGCCATTTGTATTGCACTTCATTCTACATTCTGGATCTGACTGTTTCTTCATGATGTCATTTATGTTTTTTAAGATTTTATTTATTTATTTGAGAGTGAGTGAGAGAGAGAGCGAGCGTGCACGTGTGCATGAGCAGGGGGGAGGGGCAGAGGGAGAAGCAGAGTCCCTGCTGAGCAGGGAGTTGGATGCAGGATTTGATCCCAGGACTCTGGGATAATGACCTGAGCCGAAGGCAGATGCCCAACCGGCCGAGCCACCTAGGCACCCCCATGATGTCATTTAAATTTTTTGTCCCACATATTTCCTGCAGACTGGAGGTTGCCTTATAAGAGGCACTAGAGAACTTTCTGGGGATATAGAAAGAACTGTATACTTAAGATTTGTGCATTATACTATACATGAATTATACTGCAAAATATTAAAGAAAATAGAAAAAGAATGGATATACATAGTGCTGCATACTTACTGTCGAATTTCATCTTATGGCACAAACATCTGTTATCCCACTTTTTTGATGTTAGGTTTGATTAGTGGTCTCAGGTATATGAGCCTGATTTTGCCATCAGAATTTCCCCATCAACTTTGATCTAATGGTTTAGTATTCATTGATGACCATTGCCTAGATCCATGTTTTGTTCAGATTTGCAGAATGGTGATTTTTAAAATTCTATAAATCCTTCATTTATTAGGTAGAATTATAATTTATCAGCTGGAATTCTAATAGGGTAATGAGTTAGTACACCAGCAACTTTGAGTGATGGTCAGGAAGGTGTTAAGAATTTGTTATCAATATAAACACATGGAATTTATGGGATCTAACCAGTTGTACTCATTATTCTTTTTGAAGCCAAAATTATTGTATCTTTGGCTTGTGGGAGCACCTTTAAGTTGACCCCTGTCCTGTGTCCTTTTGAAAAAACTATATTGATCTTTGATAATCTCCTGCTTTCTGATACAAGAGCCCTCAGGCTCATTTTGTACATTTCCTCTCCAGATCTGAAATTGGCCATGTGTCTAATTCTAGGCTCTTTTTAGTGAAAAATGTGATTTAGATACCACAGTCTAATGTTATGGGTTTTCTTTGCTACTGGTAGTCAATTATTTTGATGTCTTTTCAGTTGGCAGAATTAGGAAAAACGTTATTTTCTAAAGAGAAAAAATATCATGAGTTTATATTATTACTTCCAAGTGAAATTTAAAATGAAAAGAGTTCGTATACTTTCTCTCTCCCCTGCCACCTTCCCCTCCCTATGGTGAAAATCTTGATTTCTAGTAACATTAATGTAATTTATTATTTTCTTTATCTTACAATATACCAATGATAGCTTGAAAATAGCAATTTACAAGTGAACAAAATAACAATTTCAGTTTTAATAGTAATAATAGAATTCTTAAATGCCATTCTTTGCTGTTCTATTTTCCTCTTTGTTTTTTTTTTTTTTAAGATTTTATTTATTTATTTGACAGAGAGAGAGATCACAAGTAGGCTGAGAGGCAGGCAGAGAGAGAGGAGGAAGCAGGCTCCCGCTGAGCAGAGAGCCCGATGCGGGCCTCGATCCCAGGACCCTGAGATCATGACTTGAGCCGAAGGCAGAGGCTTTAACCCACTGAGCCACCCAGGCGCCCTCTTTTTTTCCTCTTTGAATTGACTGATTTCACTAAGAAAGTACAATCAAAGTATCTGTTTTAAAGGCACTCGAAGTAATTTTTTCTTTGTATGGTTTATGTCAACAACCAGATCTATATTAAGTTCATGGGTTCCAGTTTTCAATTTTTGATAGTTTTCTCTTTTTACCTCTTCTTAACTGTTATTTTTAATTATTTAAAATATTTACTTTGTTTTCTAATAATAGTATAGTCAGAGATGCTTCTGATCCATTCTTGCCACCCTCCCATTCTTTTTCCTCTTCCCCCTACCTTTTTCCCCCTAGACGTATTTTCATTATTTTTTGTTTATCTTTTCATTGTTTTTTTATCACCACCTTTCTTATAAAAGTGTAGCATATTATATATGCTACTTACACTTTGTTTCTTTTACTTAACATTATGTCCTGGATATTACTACATATTTCAGTGCACAAAAATCTTTTTCATTCTTTTTAAGGGCTGCATAGGTTTACGTTATGTGGATATACCATAATTTATTTAGTAATGCCCCTGTTGTTTCTAGTGTTTAGCTATAATTATGGTTATATGGTAACTTCTTTTTTTTAAGATTTTATTTATTTAATTATTTGAGAGGAAGGAAGAGAGACTGAGACAGAGACAGAGCTCATACGTGAGCAGGCAGAAGGAGAAGCAGAGTCCCTCATGAGCAGGGAGCCTGACATGGGGCTCAATCCCAGGTCTCCGGGATCATGACCTGAGCTGAAAGCAAATGCCCAGCCTACTGAGCTACGCAGGCACCCCTATGTGGTCATTTCTAAACTTTAGTTATAACAATGCTGTAATCAGTAACCTTGAAATTCAGATTTTGTTTCATAATTTCTAGTGTACCTTTGGGATAGGTTCTTACAAATGGGTTGCTTGAAAAGGTAAAAACGTGTAATTTTGCTAGCTATTTCAAATTTCTCTCCATGATGTTTGAATCCCATCAGCTGGCTGTAAGAGTGCCTCTTACTCAGAGTCTCACCTACAGAGAATATTGTCAAACTTGTATTTTTGCCAATTCTGACAGGGAGGTTTGATTGAAGAATTTTTGGAGTGATCATACTGATGTTCTCAGGAGCAGATATATTGGCCACTTACCCATCCCCTGCTAAGTTCAGTATTCATCACAAACCTAGGACAACCACCCTACCTTTTAGAAAAGACATTTCTTCCACTAATTTGCCTGCTCCTGCTAAGTCCTATGAAGACAGTACTCCCTCAAATAGTTGTTTTTCCTCTAGTTTCCTAGAAAGAGACTTTTAAACACATGTAGAAGTTTTTTTATCTATATAGAGAGCAAATGGTAATCATCAACGAGACACATTTGTCCATTGCTATTCTAAATGTAATTTTCATAACTCCCTTAGGTATAATTTTATTTTTACTGATCGTTGTTTGGTTCAAGGAATTTATTTCTTATTATAGGGTCCTCCTGGACTTCCTGGATTTCCAGGGACACCAGGTCTTCCTGTAAGTAGAATTTGCCTTTTTAATTGAAAATTCCTTCAAATGTAATCTAAGAAATATTATACATGTGTTATATCCCTTTTCAAAGGGAATGCCAGGCCATGATGGGGCCCCAGGACCTCAAGGTATCCCTGGATGCAATGGAACCAAGGTGAGATTTTTTTTCAACTTAATCTTAGACAATATGCTTGATAATATTAGATTTTAAAGTTTAAGGGTATCAGTGTGAAGAATGTTAGAAATATTGTAGCTTCATGTCTAAGACATACATAGGGTATGTTCTGAGTTAAAATTCTCAATATATTGAAATATCAGTAATTCTTTAGACATGTATAATCAGCTGAGATATTGCATTCGATTGAAGGTTATTTACTGAATCCTATTTTGCCTTTAGTCTAAAGTAGGATGAGAATCAAAAAGGAATTAGGATATATAAGTTTCAAATATTATATTAGTTGTTAAGAGTAATACTTAATGAATGTCATTCATTAGCTTTGCCTTTTTTAAAACTAGGTACAATGTAAGTTTTCAAAATTCGTGTTTTTGAAATTTTTTACCTTGCCTAATAACTTACTTAAGAAAAATCTTAAAAATTTACCTGTAATAGAGGGCATTATTTTTTACTATAAACTATTAGTATGAAAACAGAAACTCTTCTCCATCAGCCAAAATTATGAATTTAATAGTTTAAAAAGAAAAATAAAACTTCACATATGAAAAACATTTTTCCTGACCCACTTTTCATACCTTTTATCAACTGTTTGAATTTATTATAAAGTGATAGCAAAGATAAAAAATGAGAAAAATTTGTTTTTTTGACAGATTGTTTATTATAGCCTCTGTTCTTATTCCCTCACTTTTCTCCTTTTCCTATTAATGCAATATGTTATTATTTTCTGTATATCCTTTTGGCATTTTCCATTCTGTACATGATATTCTGTGGAATTGTTCATGAAATATCCTCGATCCTTCTAACTTAATAACATGTGTCAGATTTTGTATTAGGGTACATATTTAAAATACCTTGAACAAACTATTTTGTATTATGAAGACTGTATTTTGTGATAATTATTGTAGCATATACTTGAAGGCAATAAAATTATTTTTACCTCCAATATTTCTCCTGGTCAGTGTGACCCTTGCAAACAACAACAACAACATTTTTGGGAGATGGGATTTGTGAGGCTTACTTGAGTTCTTCATTTCAGCTGGGGGCAGCCTTATAGTGATAGGACTAAAGTGGAGTAGTTCGCATGGAACATTCCTTTTAAAGTGGGCTACATTCTTGTGCCTATTCTGGTTATTAGTTTGTCTGCCAGCATGCCTTGAGCAACATAAAGACCACTAGCTAAAGTTTTAAATTTGAAAACCAGTGCATCCACAATGTGTATAGTCTGCTATATGATGAAAGGGATTTTTTTCTTTCTTTTTATAAAGCGGCGTCTTAGAAGATCTCATGATTAGTTTATGTGTCAGGCCCCCTATTATGTGAACAACAAATTTTTAAAATGGAATTTATTATGTATACTTTCAAATTAATATTTTAAAAATATTTCTTACTATGTAACTAATAGAATGAGCCCTAGAGATAGAATCAGAATATATGGGTACTTTTATATTCTGTCTTCTAAACTTGATGTACAGGTCATTTCCTTTCTCCCTGGGCCAATTTTTTCCGTATGTAAAAAGTGATGGAGAGAGGAGTACTGGACAAAATAACTCAAAGGCCCAGAGCTGTAATAATCTTACTCTTTTAAGCCTCTGAGAAGGATGTCTCTAGGATTACCATGGCATGTAGGTATTAGAAGGGAGGTTGCGTTGGGGTTCTTCTATAGCAGTTTTACTTTTGTTTTCTATACCAAGTGTCCATAGTAGTACTTTACAATACTGAGTGAGAAAATTGGGTGCCTAGAAAACATAATGACCTGCAATTGCTAGAACTATTGCTATAATCGTCCTCTTGGTGATATTAATGGCATTCTTTCTTACCATCTTTTCCTCTTTACAAAAATAATTTGAAAGAGTTTACAGTAAAAGAAAAATGTGATAGGGCAGTTAAAATAAGAATCTATATAATGCTTGGCATGAAACTGAGACAAATCATTAACTATTAAATGTGATGATGGCCAGGAATCTTTGGTGTGATCGTCTCAAAATGGATTTGTCAGAAGGAAATGATTGGGGTAGATTTTTTTTTATTTCTGATTAGGATTGATGAGTAGGGATAAAAGTATCTTAGAATGCTGAACTGATATGGGCAGTTGATATTGAAGTAATTGGAAAGGGAAGACTAATGAGTTTTTGGCAACCTGTAATGTTTCAGAATGGCTTTTACAGGAATCTTTTCAACAGGTTATTGTTTGTTGGTATAGTTATCCTTTGTTTCTTGTTCTTCCATACTCTTTTATTTTTAATTCCTAGGGAGAACGTGGATTTCCAGGCAGTCCCGGTTTTCCTGGTTTACAGGGTCCTCCAGTAAGTTATACAATTTGGGATTATAATGAACACGGGAATTGACAGAAGCAGAAGTGTAGAAAGTGAGCTCAGTGCATTCATGTGGAGCAAAGTAGTACATTGGAAACTGGTAAACTATAAAAAGATTCTTTTTAAAAAGAAGTTGGTAATACAGCTCTGTGCTGGGTAAAAGCAAGGATTCTATTGTATTTAATATAAATGCCAACAGACACATGAAAAAATATTCATCATCACTAGCCATCAGGGAAACTCAAATCAAAACCACATTGAGATACCACCTTACACCAGTTAGAATGGCCAAAATCAACAGGACAGGAAACAACAAGTGTTGGACAGGATGTGGTGAAAGGGGAACCCTCTTACACTGTTGGTGGGAATGCAAGTTGGTGCAGCCACTTTGGAAAACAGTGTGGAGGTTCCTCAAAAAATTAAAAATAGAGCTACCCCTATGACCCTGCAATTGCACTACTGTGTATTTACCCCAAAGATACAGACGTAGTGAAAAGAAAGGCCATATGTACCCCAATGTTCCTAGCAGCAACGTCCACAATTGCCAAACTGTGGAAGGAGACGAGATGCCCTTCAACAGACGAATGGATAAAGAAGATGTGGTCCATATATACAATGGAATATTACTCAGCCATCAGAAAGGATGAATACCCAACTTTTGTATCAACATGGACGGGTCTGGCTGCTGTGGACTCTGGGCCTCCGGGGTCGGTGAAGGATCTCAAGATGGCTGGGCAAAAACTTGCTCTAAAAACCATTGACTGGATAGCTTTTGGGGATATCATACCCCGAAACTAGATGGCCATTGCTAACTCCCTGAAATTCTGGAATGAGACACTTACCTCCAGGTTGGCTACTCTCCCTGAGAAACCACCTGCTATTGACTGGGCTTACTACAAGGCCAATGTGGCGAAGGCTGGCTTGGTAGATGACTTTGAGAAGAAGTTTAATGCCCTGAAGTTTCCTGTGCCAGAGGATAAATATAATGTTCAGGTGGATGCTAAAGAAAAAGAAGATATGAAAAGTTGTGCTGAGTTTTTGTCTCTCTCAAAGGTTAGGATTGCAGAATATGAAAAAGAGCTGGAGAAGATGAGGAACATAATTCCATTTGATCAGATGACCATTGAGGACCTGAATGAAGTCTTCCCAGAAACCAAATTAGACAAGAAGTATCCCTATTGGCCTCACAAGCCAATCGAAAATTTGTAAACTTGAGATGGGGAGAAAGCTCTGGCCCTCATATTATAAACGCTGGACATTAAAAATAATGATATGGTAAAAAAAAAACATGGATGAGTCTGGAGGAGATTATGCTGAGTGAAATAAGTTAAGCAGAGAAAGTCAATTATATGGTTTCACTTACTTGTGGAACATAAGAAATAAAATGGAGGACTCTAGCAGAAGGAAAGGAAAAGTGAATTGGGGTAAATCGGAAGGGGAGATGAACCATGAGAGACTGTGGTCTCTGAGAAACAAACTGAGGGTTATGGAGGGGAGGGGAGAGGGGGGATGGTTGAGCCTGGTGGTGGGTATTAAGGAGGGCATGTATTGCATGGAGCACTGGGTGTGGTGCATAAACAATGAGTCTTGGAACACTGAAAAAATAAAAGAGATAAAACAAAGCAACAATAAATAAATAAATAAATAAATAAATAAATAAATAAATAAATGTCATCTCTATGTATCCTAAGATACCGTTTACTTAGAATGACCCTACAATAATCTATTTAATTGACTTTATTTGGAAAGCAATGTGTTCTTTTGCTCATACCCCTCTCATATATATAAAATAATCCTTTTCTTTTTAACAATAGGGACCTCCTGGCATCCCAGGTATGAAGGTAAGCATCTCATGCTAGGAAAGTAAACATTTTGAATAAGATATTCGGAAAGCTTGCAACTTCGATCAGATAATGTCTCTTGACTTCCGCCTTAAAATAGATGTTTCTAGAAATTGTGCAGTTACCCACAAGTCCTCCTTAAGTAATCTCCTTTGTTCCATGGAATTATCTGCTATGTGCTGATATACTTGTAATGTGTTTATCAGATTCAATTTTCTTTTCTTTTTTTTCTTTTTTTTTTAAATTTTATTTGAGAGAGAGAAAGAACATGAGCGGGGGGAGGGGCAGAGGGAGAGGGAGAAGCAGACTTCCTGCTGAGCAGGAGCCCAACACCAGACTTGATCCGAGTACCCCGGGATCATGCCCTGAGCTGAAGGCAGACACTTAACTGACTGAGCCACCCAGGCGCCCCTCAAGCTTCTTTTCTGATACTTTTAGTTCCCATCACATTTTGATACAGTTGACCATCTGCTCCCTCTAGAAATATTCTTTTTCCCTGACTCCTGTGACACTACCCTTTCATGATTGTTCTTCTATATCTCTCTAGTCATCACACAGTCTGCTATACAAGCTCATTCTATTCTATATAGCAGGTATCAGGACACAGTTCTGACCCCTTTTTCTCTTCTGTGCCTAGCAATATTGTTAAGGTTCATGGTATCGTTTACTATCTAGCTACTGAATACCTATATTTATATCTCTAAAATAGACTTTTCTTCTGAGTTAGATGCATGTATTAAACTGCCTCCTTGATATCTCTACTCAGATATCTCCGAGACATTCAAATTAACATGTTCAAAGTTAACCCAGACCCCTAAAACCTGAGAGTTAGTATTTACATCTTCTACTCTTTCACACACCTCCTCATTCCATTCTATCACTAAATACTGTTAATTTTGCCTATAAAATATATCTTTTTTTTAAAAAAAGGATTTTATTTATGTATTTGACAGAGAGAGACACAGTGAGAGAGGGAACACAAGTAGGGGGAGTAGGAGAGGGAGAAGCAGGCTTCCCGCAGAGCAGGAAGCCCAATGCGGGGCTTGATCCCAGGTCTCTGGCATCATGACCTGAGCCAAAGGCAGATGCTTAAAGACTGAGCCACCCAGGCGCCCCTATAAAATATATCTTAAATTCATCTACTTGTCTCCATCTCCAGTGCCACCACACTAACCATAATGTCTCATCTGGACTATTATAATAGCTTCTTCTTAATTAGTCTTTTTTTTTTTCACTACTATCCTCTCACCTCCCAGCTTGACTTATTGTAGATTAAGTAGTCAGGAATGATCTTTTAAAAACATAAATCAGTAATTTAATCTCACTGCTTATAAACTTTCAAGGGCTTCCCACTGCATCTGAGATAAAGTCCACATTCTTTTTCAAGGCCTGTAAGACCTGCATGTTCTGGTCCCTGCCTACATTTCCATACTTCTTTTTAAACCACTTTTCCTTTGGCTCGCTGATCACACTGGTCTGCATGAAGTTATTTGAATGTACCAAGGTCTTCATTTTTTGGATCCTTTCTAGATGCTACTTCAACTACCTAATACTCTTAACCCATTTTTACCTGGCTGACTCCTGATTATCCTTTAGATCTCAGCCTGAATTTTGCCTTCATGGATTGCCCTTTTTTGACTACCCAAACTAATTCCTCCACTATTTCTTTTTTAATTGAAATATATTTGATGTGTAACACTGTATAAATTTAAGGTTTGTAACATGTTAATTTGATATATTTATATTTTACAGTTGCCATTGTAACAATAATTAGCGCCTCTGTTGTGTCACATAATTGTCACTTTTTAGTTCTTCACTTTCTTTATCACATACCATGTTATTTTTCTCCATAGCCTTTAACTGAACCTTTTGTCGTCTTGTTTACATGTTAAGATCTGCATTTCAAAGCCAGTACATTGATAGTACCATGAGGACAGAGGTCTTGTTTACCTCCTTCACTACTGAGTATTCAGAGCCTAACTCAGTTTTTGGAAAATAGTAATAATTAATAAATGTTTTTTAATGAATGAGTAACTGAAGGTACCACAGGCTCTTAATAAATCGATTGTACTTCAGTGTATTCTGGCTTCTTCCTCATTTCCCTTTAAAAGGTAAATTTATTCATGTTAATTACTGAGATCGCCTAATCTTCAGAGCATTTATGTGACAGATTTAATTCTCAGATTTTTTTTTTGTGCTCTTGCCCATTTTCATGTGTCATAACTGTTACTTAAAACTTCCACTGATAATTTCTTTCAGGGAGAACCAGGCAGTATAATTATGTCATCACTGCCAGGACCAAAGGGTAATCCAGGATATCCAGGTCCTCCTGGAATACAAGTAAGCATCCAGTGATTTTCTTCTTTACTCCATTAATTAAATCAGATCACAGCATCACTTTTTTCTCTTCAGCCTTTAGTTCCCTCTATTTTTAGTTACAGAAATTATCTGAAGTTTGATAGACATTGCATGTACCTCATACCTGAAAATAAAAGCAATCTGGACTGGGGAGAATTTTATAAAGGACTGCTTTGTTCTTTTATCTTTCTATCCAGTTTCCATGGAAATTTTTGTTTTGGGGTTTGGCAGCAGAGAGACACTTCTGCATTCTTATTCTGCTGTGAGGATCAGTAGGTGGTAGAGGTAGTCCTGATAATTGTAAATGGATTGATTAAAAATAAAAATTAAAGGTCTCTCACTTAAGTTATTAGAAGACATTTGTAATGCTGTTAGTTATGTATAACATATGAACATATTTTGAAGGCTGAAGGAATAAAATTTATGCATGGTGAACATCAAGTATAATCTTAAGAAAAAAGTTATGATAGTCTATAGAAAACATGCATAAAGAGAGCAATATCTCTTGAGTATTTGTAGATTAGGTAGTCAATTTCTTAAAGATTATATTTCACAAAGATTGATCACTTTGCCAAAAAAAATCAATACTTTCTAATATTTGATTAATAAGATACAGTGTTGGGGAATTTTTTCATTAACTACCAACTCATTCCATGCTTGACAAAACCCATCCTTGTGCTCTTAAGTACTCTCAATCTTGCCTTTTATCCCTTATAATTTTTACTTATGTAATATATGAAAATGTAGCAAAATACATACAAAATATATGTATGTTATGAAGCATAACTACCAAATGAACATCTATGAATCCAAAATAACATTTAAGAACTAGAACATTTCAAATAATTTTGAATCACTGGGGTTTCCTTGACAGTCACATCCTTCTGCATTCTACCAAGATAGAAGTACCATTTTGAGTTTTCTGTTGCTTCTTAAAGATAGTTTTGTCATAAATACATGTATCTCTAGAGTGTTTAATTTTGCTTTTAAAATGGCATTTATATAGTTTTCTGCAACTTTTTCTATCTGATATATTAAGATACATCCACATTACTATATGTGACTATAGTTATTTCAGTTTCACTTCCATATAACATTCCATTGTGTGAACGTACTACAACTTGTTTCTCTGATTTCCAATTATTGAATATTTGGTTGTTTGGGAATATTTTTAAATTACAAAATAATCCAGGATTTATACCTAGATATGGAATTGCTGGGTTTCACTGAAGTCAAATTTTCAGCTTTTTAAGGTGCCAAAT
Source organism: Ailurus styani (assembly GCA_002007465.1). NCBI lineage: Eukaryota > Metazoa > Chordata > Mammalia > Carnivora > Ailuridae > Ailurus > Ailurus styani. The sequence continues at coordinate 319,120 of LNAC01000731.1, forward strand.
TGTGTTCCACAAAAGTTGCATCATTCCCTTATCTGTCTTCCCAGTTATTCTCACTTCCTTCTTTGTCTTTAATCTTATTTATTTTTTATTTAATTTCATTAATTTTTTATATCCTTTAAATTTTTTTAAATTTTTTATTCTGGTATAATTAACATTCAGTGTTATATTAGTTCCAGGTGTACAATATAATGATTCCACAATTCTGTACATTATTCAGTGTTCATCACAATAAGTGTACTCTTAATCTGTTTCACTTATTTCACCCAATCCCTCATCTGTGCCCCCTCTGGCACTATCAGTTTGTTCTCTTTATTTAAGAATCTGTTCTCTTTTTTTATTTTCTCTTTGTCTGTTTTGATTAAATTAAATTCTTAATTGGAATTCCACATAATGACTGAAATCCTGTAGTATTTATCTTTCTCTTATTTTACTTAGCACTATACCCTCTAGATCTATCCATGTTGTTACAGCAAATGGCAAGATTTCATTCTTTTTTATGGCTGAGTAATATTCCTGTGCAGGGTGTGTGTGTGTGTGTGTGTGTGTGTGTGTGTGTGTGTGTGTGTGTGTGTGTATACACCACATGTTTATTCATTCAGCTATGGTTGAACACTTGAGTTACTTCCATATCTTAGCTATTGTAAATAATGCTGCAATAAACATACGGGTGCATATACATTTTCACATTACTGTTTTCATTTTCTTTGGGTAAATATATACTTATTTTTTACTTTAAAATAGAGAAGCCACCTGGAAACTGGTAGTCCTTCCCTTCCCATTTCTGGCATAAAAGCCCCACTAAACCCCCAAGTTACTTAATTTCTTTATAGTTACTTAATCCTTTATTTTTTTTTCTTTATAGTTACTTAATCCTTTTATTTTTATACATTTTAAAATTCTGCTTATAATACTGCAGGATTGTAGAATTGTGTAACCAAATTATGGTAATTACGTAAGTTAAAATTTCATTCATTTAGTTCTTTGCTTGATACAGTGAGAGGTTTTTTTTTTTCATCCTTTTCTTTACTTCCTTTATAACAGGGCCCAGCTGGTCCTACTGGTTTACCAGGGCCAATTGGACCCCCAGGACCACCAGGTTTGACGGTAAGCTTACTTCTGTAATTTCATTTCTCCTACTTTTAAAAAAATTGTCTCAGGGATAGTAATATTATTGAAAGTATAATGCATTTTCAATGTTTACAATCTATATTTTTTATTTTATTTTATTTTTTAAAAGATTTTATTCACCCATTTGACAGAGAGAGAAAGAGAGCACAAGTATGAAGAGAAGCAGGCAGAGGGAGGAGGAAAAGCAGGCTCCCCACTGAGCAGAGAACCAGACAATGGCTTGATCCCAGGACCCTGGGATCATGACCTGAGCCAAAGGCAGACACTTAACCAACTAAGCCACCCAGGCACCCCTATTTTTACTTTTTAGATATTATTTACTTGAGAGAGAGAGAGAGAGAGAGAGAGAGAGCGCACAAGCTGGGGGAGGGGCAAAAGGAGAGGGAAAAGCAAACTTCCCCCTGAGCAGGGAGCCCAACCTGGGACTCAATCCTGGGAGTCCAAGATCATGACCAGAGCCAAAGGCAGATGCTTAATGGACTGAGCCACCCAGGTGCCCCTATACATTTTTTTACTTACAGGCTATTTTACAATGCTATGGTGAACAATATATGTGCTAAGTAATAGCTTCATTTTATAGATGGGGGAAAATGAGGTACACAAAAGGAATGATTTAAAATAAAATTTTTCATTGGTTACCTCTTGATGTGTCAGTGTTGAAGTTGATTCTAGCCATTGCATTAAGTCTTCTAGGGCAGTTCTCTAGTCACTTGATGTAATATGTTTCTTCAAACTGCAGTTTTCCATTTAAGAGGAACAAAAATGGGTATTCAGAAAAAAAAATTGGCTCTTATTTCTGAGGGGCCTGTGATAAAACAGTAAGATTGGTGAGGGTAGTGAATCACTCTGCAATGGGATAAAGAATTGTGTACCCCAGGAAAGTAGCAAAAACTTCTAAAGAGCTTGACTATGCAGCTAGTTCTCTTACTTTACTACTTCTATGGTCATATTTTCTACTGTAATTAACTGAGTATTTTTGCCCCAGAAATACTTTGATTTCATTCAAGTCATGTTTTGGACTTAGAGCTTTGCCTTTTAAAAGGGGAAGAAAATTGTACTTCAGTCAAAGTAATTTCTCATGTGCTACTCTATTTCTCATCTACCATATATTTAAGTGACAGTTTTCATTATACCTTTATAGATTGCACAGTTTTGCTTGTGACAATTGGTCCTCTATTCTTGAATGAAGGAAATAACATTTGGTAAATACTAAAAGAACCTACCAGAAAAGACTGATTTCTGCTTTCCTGGAAATATCTACAAGAGGATTAGAAAACCCCTTTGTTCAGTCTATGTTACTTGTAGTCATCCTGCAAAACATGAGACTCCGGACTATGGCATTTTTTCCTAACTGTTGTTATAGCATCAGTATATCCTGGGTGTGTGTTGTTGCATCTTGAATTTCCTCAATACTTGTGGCTATATAATTGATTCACTCTGCACTTCGGAATGTTCCTTCAATTACCCCTGATTCAACAGGTGAAGCAAAGTCTTAGAAATGCTACCAGGGTACAATATGTAAATGAATAGATCCATTGAGATCAAAGAGGTGATATACTTGGGCAAACAAATGCCTGTTTAACTTTTCAAGCCTTGAAACATTTCAAAGTCAGGTCACATAAAAATAAAACTGAACTAAAAAAGTGAACACATGCTTTTTAGAAGTAGAGATTTAACTACCTTACGACGCCAAAATTATTTACCTGTAATTCTGATATAAGAAATTTGATATGTTTGTTGCGATTAACTTTTGTATTGATTTTGGGCACTGGTGTTACCCCTCTGCCTCTACATATCCTTGTATTTCTTCCCCTGCCCTCTTCTGTACTATCACAGGAAGTCTCCACATTCATCTGGTTTGTTAAAATCAATTTAAATCTGAGAAAAAACCAGGAAAATATTATTTTGAAGGGCTTTTTTAGTCCTTGCTTTTTATGAAACCAAATAATTATTTTGAAACTGAATAATTTTTTAATAAACTTATTAATATATCCTTTTTTTCCCTTTCTGTGTCTTCTATTCTTAGGGCCCTCCTGGTCCACCAGGACTCCCAGGACCAAAGGTAATTTTCTTTTATGTACATTTTTTATTTGGTGTGAATTCTTTCTGTTAGTGTCAGTGAGATTTTAAACTAAAACCTCTCTCTTCAGGGGAATATGGGCTTAAATTTCCAGGGACCCAAGGGTGAAAAGGTGAGTAAAGAAAAACGTTGATTATTCAGCCCTCAGTTTTTTCCTTTCCTTATCATTTGAGCTTATCTTTTTGCTTCTTGCAACTTAGCTTATATTTCATAATATTGTCTGTGTAAATTATGAAATATTACTTTCTTATTAAATCTTGCAAACAGGGTGAGCAAGGTCTTCAGGGCCCCCCTGGGCCACCTGGGCAGATCAGTGAACAGAAAAGACCAATTGATGTAGAGTTTCAGAAAGGAGATCAGGTGAGTATGTAGAGAGGAAATCAATGAACATTGTGCTATAAAAGCAGGATTCCATTAAAGTGCATTATAAGCTGAAATATAATTATATGGAAGGTACTTTAAAAATTACAAGAATTTGAGATAATTAAATTTTTAAAGAGCTTTATTGAGATATAATTTACATACCGTACAATTCACCCATTTAAAGTGTACAGTTCCATTTTTTTTGTATATTCACAGGGTAGTGAAACCATGACTACAATCTAATTTTAGAACATTTTCATCAGCCACCCTCCAAAACACCATACCTATTTGTTGTCACTCCTCATTTCTCCCCAAACTCTCAGCCCTAATCTCAGCAACCACTAATCTACTTTTTGGCTCTGTAGATTTGCCTACTCTGATCACTTCACATAAATAAAATCATATAATATATGATCTCCTGAGTCTGGCTTCTTCTACGTAGTATGTTTTCACGTTCTTCCATATTGTAGCATGTATCAGTACTTCATTTATTTTTATGGCTGAATAATGTTCCCTTGTGTGAATATTCCACATATTGTTTACCTATTTATTAGTTGATGGACAATTGGATTGTTTGCATTTTTGGCTATTATGAATAATGCATTTTAGGTCATTGTAAGGTTGATGATCATTGTCTTAGATGACTGTCTTTTCTACATTTCACTGATATGCAAAGAGAAAGATTATATTATTCTATAAACCTTTGTCATGTTTAGAAATAATTATCTGATACCTTGCTTCTACAGAGTAGATGAGATCATACATATCTTCTATAGCATAGTGACCCACCCTTGAACAAAGTGCGTACATTGTTGTTTCGCTTAAATGTTAATAATAAAGTTAAGAATAAAGGACAAGGGCGCCTGGGTGGCTCAGTTGGTTAAAGCCTCTGCTTTCGGCTCAGGTCATGATCTCAGCGTCCTGGGATCGAGGCCCGCATTGGGCTCTCTGCTCAGCAGGGAGCCTGCTTCCCCCTCTCTCTCTGCCTGCCTCTCTGCCTCCTTGTGATCTCTCTCCCTCTGTGAAATAAATAAATAAAATCTTTAAAAAAAAAAAAGAATAAAGGACAAATTGTACTGAAACTCTGCCACCAATATGGATTGGCTCATTTAATTCTCTGCCAAAATACATATGTGTTATATAGCCCCTGTATCTCCTAGTTTTGGGTATTCTTGCTTTTCATAAAATGTATCATTAATAATTTCATTTCAAGTATTGTCTTTTTATTTACCTCAAAACTCAGCTTGTACATACATCGAAATGAACTGAAGTAAGTGAAGATGGCTCTTGGTTCTTTTGCCTAGCAGATTTCAACTTTGAATTAGAAACATCCTGTTATACTGCATGAGTCTATAGTTCAGTTTGTTAAAAGTGTTCTTAGCTAGCTCTAGTATTAATGTTGCTTTCCTTTCCTCTACTACTGCATAGGGACTTCCTGGTGACCGAGGGCTTCCTGGACCTCCAGGGATACGTGGTCCTCCAGTAAGTCACCTAAAATTCTTTAATGTCATTTAATGTAAATTGGTATTGATACATAGCACTCCATGAACCAGTGTAAAACTACTTTTTTGTGTACAGGGTCCTCCAGGTGGTGTGAAAGGTGAGAAGGGTGAGCAAGGAGAGCCTGGCAAAAGAGTAGGTATTATGACCACTAATTCTCTTTGCAAAAGATTTTAAATATGTGTGTGTGTGTGTGTGTGTGTGTGTGTGTAATTCTTTCATCTTAAAACCTACTTTCTTTGTCTCAAAATGTCATATTCATTTATTTATTATAGTATTGAAGTCTGAAAGTTTACTTAATAGTCCAAGGCAGAGATAAAGTTTGTTATATTCTTTAATCTTATACCTCCTAAATAACAAATTTATATTCTTGCATTTCTTTGAATCTTATAGGGTAAACCAGGCAAAGATGGAGAGAATGGCCAACCAGGAATTCCAGTGAGTAGATAAAGCCCATCCCCTTCACCTCACCCCCCAAAATAACAACATTTGTATGTGGTTGTAGAGAAGCAGGATGGCAAACAGGCTTGGGTTTGGAAATAGTTATTATGAATGGAAATTATACTTTCTCTTTGTTTTTTTAAAGATTTTATTTATTTATTTGACACAGAGAGAGAGAGAGAGAGAGAGATCACAAGTAGGCAGAGAGGCAGGCAGAGAGAGAGAGGAGGAAGCAGGCTCCCCGCCGAGCAGACAGTCAATGCGGGGCTTGATCCCAGGACCCTGAGATTATGACCTGAGCCAAAGGCAGAGGCCTTAACCCACTGAGCCACCCAGGCACCCCGATACTTTCTCTTTTAAATATGAATTTAAAATTTCTTTGTTAAAAAACAAAGTTCAGATTTTTAAGTTAGATTTATTGAGATATAACTCTTATACAAGAAAAAAACATTTTCAGTGTACAGTTGTGTGTTTTGACAAACACATATAGTTGTATGATCAGCTTTAAAATCAAAAACAGTTCCATAACCCTCAAAAGTTCCCCCCGTGTTCTTTTGTAGTCATCTTCTCCCCTACCAACCAAAGCCCCTGGCAGCATTTGATCTATTCTCTATCCCTAAGATGTTCCCTTTTCCAGATTGTTATTTAAATGGAGTCATATTGTATATAGCTTTCTGAATCAGGATTCTTTCACATAGCATAATACATTGTACTATTTATCAATAGTTCATTCCTTTTATTGCTGAGTAGTATTTGATTGTAGGGAGGTACCAAGGTTTGTTTACCCATTTATCCACTGGAGGTTATTTTGGTTGTTTCTGGTTTTAGCCATTATGTATAAAACTGGTTAAAACATTCACATAAAGTATTTTGTGTGAACATAAGTTTTTTTCAATAAGTTTTGGCAGATAATTACTATAAAATAAAGAGGAAAATAAAAGCATGCAAGTCTAGGAATATTATTTCAAGCAGCCTCTGTATCAAGAGTATGCACAGTAGATGTTAAAAGAGGTTTTCTGTATGATGACTAACATAACATAAAAAAATAAAAGAGGTTTTCAAGGACAAAATTTGATGAAATTTTGGAGACCATTCTGAAGGAAAGCACTAATTTTTAACAAACTAAAAGTTGGAAGTATTAAAATCGATAAATTGGTTTCCAGATGATTTTGCTAAACAGGCAGTCCTCAATTTGTAAACTCTATAATCACAAATTACTTTAACATAAAATGGTTTAAGAGGAGGTAAATTCAGGGCCTTATCTCCTGAAAAATTGGTCTTTGTTTCATGATTTAGGCAGCCATGATGGTCAATAATTACCTCTGATTAGTTTTGACATATATCTTTAGGGAAAAGACTGTTCTCTGTTTTCACTGGGAAAACTCATGTCAGGTCAAATAAAGGTAGTCACCAAACAGGTCAAAAAATGACAACTCTTTGGGAATAGGTATTCGAAGAAGCTCCATCCTGGTTCTTTCCCTTCCATTTGCTGCTACGCTGGTTTTCACCTTGATTGTGAGCTGTTGGTTATCAAGGATACCATGAGGCTAAGGAAGGGTGATGGGACTAGAGCAAGTTAAAATGCCAAAGAGCTCTGTTATCTTACCAAGATTAAGTCATTTTGTTTTCCCCAAGAAATATTTCCTGGATTGCTACAAGCCTTTTGTTAATTTCTAGTGTTCTAAAAAAGTTGACTCTGACCATTTTTTGCTAGTGTTCTTTGTTGTTTTTATGGAGGAGAGGGTGTTTGGACATACTTACTCTACCATTTTTTTTATTATGTTATTTTTGTCACCATGCAGTATGTCATTAGTTTTTGATGTAGTGTTCCATGATTTACTGTTTGTGTATAATACCCATTGTTCCTTGCAATACATGCCCTCCTTAATACCCATCACCGGGCTTACTTTACCATTTTTGCTGATGTCACCCTGATCTCTATATTTTAAAGGGTTTGCCTGGTGATCCTGGTTACCCCGGTGAACCAGGAAGGGATGGAGAAAAGGTAAGAATTTTAATACTTTGAAGTAACTGGTTTTATTCTACTTAACATAATCCTTTTCTCTCTCAAGATTGAGTTCTTTTTTTAAAGTTCTATTTATTTTATTTTATTTATTTGAGAGAGAGATGGAGGACATGAGAGGAAAGAGGTCAGAGGGAGAAGTAGACTCCCCGCTGAGCAGGGAGCCCGATGCGGGACTTGATCCCATGACTCCAGGATCACGACCTGAGCCGAAGGCAGTTGCTTAACCAACTGAGCCACCCAGGCGCCCCCAAGGTTGAGTTCTAAATGAAAAAAATTTTAATAACTAGCTTTCGTATTCAAAACATACCTTCTTTATTCATATTTTGGTGTTGCTCGTTTTTCTTTTATGTCATTTCCTCCAATTTTTCATTCATTGTCCTATATGGTGGAAATACATGAATTGTTTAACTTTAGCATTTCCATTGTGAAAAGTTGGTGCCTTCATTTTGAGCATGTATTGGCAAAACTTTTGTTCTCTAGAAAGTGGATTCAGCACTATTTTAGTGTGGTCCTCATACTAAAAAGGATTGTAGCTGTGAATTTAGAATGTCTCCACTAAATATTTCCATTCTCTGTGCAATCATTGTCTGAAAGTCTGTGGCTAATTCTTTGTCACTTTTTTTTTTCATTTGGCTCTACAGCCTGACTGGAAGTCATTTATTTAGTTATCTATTTTAAAAGTGACTTTGAAAAAAAAGTGACTTTGAAAGAATGTACGAAGCACACATTTCCCTTATTTATAGAAGACTACAGAATATCAAGTTTTCTAATCTCTGTGGTCTCTAATTGGTTTATATGAAAACTGATACTGAAAAGCTTTTTTTTGCAGGCAAGGAGGAAAAGGTGTTACAAACTTGAATGTACCCAGAGGGCGCATGTTTTAATGGTGGTTTATCTCTAAACTAGATCCAACTTCAAGCTTGGACTAGGAGGCACAGCCAGAATAAAGGAAGATAATAAATACTCAGAGAAAAAGATTTTTTTTTCCAAGTAGTAAGTAAAGTGATAGGATGGAGTAACTCTTTAAACTAAATGAAGCTTTTTTTTTTTTTTTTTTTTTTTTTTTTTAAATTTTTTTTTTTTTTTTTTCA
>LNAC01000731.1:327866-345332 GCA_002007465.1 Ailurus styani
GCGGGCCTCGATCCCAGGACCCTGGGATCATGACCTGAGCCGAAGGCAGCGGCTTTAACCCACTGAGCCACCCAGGCGCCCAAAATGAAGCTTTTTAGATAGATGAAGAGTTCCTATGAACAAGTCTAGAACAAGAACAGAGGGCTGAGAAACATATCTATCCTTGGGTCTTGACCATTAGAATAACAGTTGCATACTGTGTTTTTCATGCTATTGTACCTACTCGTTTAGAGTAACCCTTTTGTCTCTGCATTTGTCTTTCATTCATTTCTAAGAGGAAACTCACAAAAGCAATTATAATTAATTAGCTGTTGCTGATTACAGTTAAATCCATCAGCTCTAAAATACATGTCACTGATGGAAGTAACACTAAATTTATGCCCTCGACAAGTTTTATGAAAAGAAATGTGGCTAAATGTAAAAAATATAATGGTTTTAACTGATTCTAGTGGTACTGAATTTTTTATTCAATACTTCTTTATATAGTATTTATACTTTGCTAGAAAATAAGAATCTTAAAATCAAAGAATGTTGCCTCTAGAAATACCTTAGAAGTCTGGTTTATATATAAGGCAGATAAATTAATTGATTTGATCAAGATCGTATAGCTAGTAAATCTGAGACAACATCATGGGTCTTCCTAGGCTTATTTCACTGCTGTCTCATTGCCTCAAGTTGTGTTTGTCTTTGAGATATTTTATTATGGATTCCTGGGTCTTTATGAAACTTAGTTATCTGCTATGTTTTTAAGGAAATCAGTGTTTTTATGTGATTTTTAACTAATCTACTTTACACTTACATTAAACAGGGTCAAAAAGGTGACATTGGCCCAACTGGGCCTCCTGGACTTGTAAGTTTTTTTTAGTCTTCATTTATCAAATTTATGAATGCATTTTTATTTTTGTGCCTTAATATCCCTATCCTTTTCCTCATAGAACACAAAATTCCAAGTCATTAGTAACTTTTACTGGCTTAAAAGTCTACATCTAAAAACTTCAGTAATGTTGACTTCAGAGTCTTTGTATCGTTCTGCCTGTATCTTACTTCTCCCCATAGTAAAGATCCAAAATTACGGCATTGGGTTGTTTTGCATCATGAGTGCCAAGTTATTTCTCAAGTAACCAGCAGGTGGTGCAAGTGTTGCTTATAAAGGTTCAATAAAAGAAACTTGGGAAACAAGGGATTGGCCCTTTCCCCTGCAAAGCTCTGGAAAGATGGATTTGGTCTTAATAGGTTTTCTCAATTTGTGATTGTCTGATTCACACCTCTTTCTTCCTTGGGTATGTGCTTTCTAAGGGCTCTTAATCAAATGTAGGGAACTGCTCTACATTTGAAAGAATAATTAGGGGGTTTACAGATTTTGTCATGTTTGCCTTCACCATGAAATTTAAGTCAAATATATTTCCAGTCTTATTATGAATAAAATATCATTACTACAATTTGACATTTTGGCTTTCCTTTGGTTGAAATTTGGTAAGACTCTTGGTCTTGTACTGCATGGAATCTGCAAAGGTACAGGTGTCATAACATCTATATGTTCAGACATTTGAGTAACATTAATTCTTGCTGTTCATAGTCAGTCTCAGATATTGATACTTACTACTTAATAAACCTAATGAGGATATACTTAAAGATCTTAAACAGTTTTTATTCACTTTCATTTTAAATCAGAATTTTAGTTTTCTGAGAAATAGTTCCTTTATAAAATTTGATAATAGCATTTTTTAAAAGATTTTACTTATTTATTCATGAGAGACAGAGAGAGAGAGAAGGAGGCAGAGAGAGAGGGAGAAGTCAACTCCCCGTGACCTGGGAGCCCAATGCAGGACTTAATCCCAGGACCTGAAGTCATGATCTTAGCCAAAGGCAGATGCTTAACCAACTGAGCCACCCAGGTGCCCCTGAGATAATAACATTTTGATAAATATCAGAAGAAATGGAAATTTTGAGAATGCATTCCTATCCAGCAGCTCACTTTACCTTTTTTTTTTCAGTTATTCACCTTTATTTTTTTTTTATTCTTTGCCCCAGGGGTACAGGTCTGTGAATCATCAGGCTTACATCTTTCACAGCATTCACCAAAGCACAAAGCCTCCCCAATGTCCATAACCCATCCACCCTATCCCTACTCTCCCACCCCCCAGTAACCCTCAGTTTGTTTTGTGAGGTTAGGAGTCCTTATGGTTTGTCTCCTTCCCCATCCCATCTTGTTTCATTATTTTTCCCTCCCTACCCCCACGACCTCCCACCCTGCCCCTCAAGTTCCTCATATCAGAGAGATCATATGATAATTGTCTTTCTCTGATTGACTTATTTTGCTCAGCATAATACCCTCTAGTTCCATCCACGTTGTTGCAAATGGCAAGATTTTGTTTCTTTTGATAGCTGCATAGTATTCCATTGTGTATATATACCACATCTTCTTTATTCATTCATCTGTTGATGGACATCTAGGTTCTTTCCATAGTTTGGCTATTGTGGACGTTGCTGCTATAAACATTCGGGTGCACGTGCCCCTGAGGATCACTACCTTTGTATCCAAATGGCCAACAGACACATGAGAAAGTGCTCAGCATCACTCGGCATCAGAGAAATACAAATGAAAACCACAGTGAGATACCACCTCACACCAGTCAGAATGGCTAAAATCAACAAGTCAGGAAACAACAGATGTTGGCGAGGTTGCGGAGAAAGGGGAACCCTCCTACACTGTTGGTGGGAATGCAAGCTGGTGAAGTCACTCTGGAAAACAGTGTGGAGATTCCTCAAAAAGTTGAAAATGGAGCTACCCTACGACCCAGCAACCCCACTACTGGGTATTTACCCTAAAGATACAAAGGTAGTGATCCTCAGGGGCACGTGCACCCGAATGTTTATAGCAGCAATGTTCACTTTACCTTTTGAACTATCATCTCCATTCCAGGTCCCACAACTTTCATTCTCCTTTTGTCTGAATATTTCTTCTATCCAGTAGAACCAGAATGAAATATTTCACTTTGCCAGTAGGTGTTGATTCGTACTTCAGTCCAACATTCTCTTAAATCTAAATTATCTAATTTAATTAGATTATCTAACCTATCTAATTATCATTATAGCTCTATGAGATCAATTTCTTTATATTTCAATTATTTAACATGAAATTCTTTAGACACTCAGATTCTAAGAAGACCAAGAAAAAAGGAATGATCAATTAGTTGATATTAATCAGTAAAGCCCTCCTAAAAAAGATGAGTTTGTTTCATTTTGTTTTAGAGGAAGAAAGAAATGTGGATTGATAAAGAGAAAGATTGGGAGAAGGCATTATAGATATTTGAAATGGCATATTCAAAGCAAAAGGCAAGAATGTGCAAGATCCATGAAGTGGTTATAATCAGACAGACCTCACTCTCCTAAAACTTCATTGCTAGAAATAGCAGGAGATGAAACAGGTGAGAGAGGTATGGAAGTGAGAAGAGATTTGACAGAGTCCAGGGTGAAAAGTAACATCGGACATAGTAAGAAGTAGTGAGCAATTTTGAGTCCTTAAATAGGATAGCTAACACAGAGAAATTGATTTTTGAGGAAGTATATCCTAGCAGTAGATTTGTATTGAAAGGGATAAGCTCTGAGGTGCTTCTGTTACTCCAAGTGTAAGATGGGCATAGTACTGTGGCAACAGGAAGAAGGAGGCAAATTAGAGAGACATTTTCAGTAAAGAATTAGCAGGCTTAGGTAACTGGAATGAACCGAATATGATAAGGGACATCAAAAAAAAATTCTAGCTCAAAAGCCTGGGGCTCGGGAGGGTGGTAATATTATTACTGGTATTAAACAGTTTTAATCAGTTGAAGGATAGGAGTGATACAGAATGTGATTCATAATCTGTGTAGTAGTCTTGATAATTTTGCATTTGGAACTTTGTGAAAATGATGACACTGTAATTGTATGTAGTTGCTAGGTTATTTTTAGAACAGGCCTCTTCCCCTTTGAGTTCCTTTATTTTTTTTCTTTCATAATAAAGGTAATTCCTAGGCCTGGGACTGGTGTAACTGTAGGAGAAAAAGGAAACATTGGGTTACCCGGCTTGCCTGGAGAAAAAGGAGAACGAGGACTTCCTGGAATACAAGGTCCGCCTGGCCTTCCTGGACCTCCAGGTGAAAGAGACTATACTTAATGTTCTTGGGTTTATAGCATCTTTACTAATCTACATGTCTGATGTTATCGTACTAGTTCCAGGATGACCATGGTAGTAGAAGACATGAGTATTTTTTAATTGACGGATACGTCTCAACTTGTACTATAGCCTTCCTCACCAAATTTCTTGCCTGTACTTAAAAAAAAAAAAGCCAAATACGTTGGATAGTTTCTTTTTACCCTAAAAATACCATTTCTACCTTTTATTAATAAATTGCACCCAGTGTTTCCGTGATCCAAAAACTAATCATTACATTTTTCATTCTGCTATAGAAGGGAATGCTATTCTAATAATGCCTAGTTTTATAAGATTCCCGTATTAAAATACTAATTGACACTATCCGCTTAGAATTCCAGAAATATCTATTTAGAAATCTCCATAGTGATTTTGCTCTGCAATAAAATTTGGGGGCTCAGTACTGAGTGTTATATCATTCCCTTATTGAAGATAGACAATACAGTAGAGCATTTCTAATTTGGCCATAGACTGAGTACCACCCTTGTCTAGCATGTGTATTTGGATGTTCTCTAAAATGAAGAGATAATATGGATTTATGTAAAATACGAAAAGGCATCTCGCATAGCACCTGGCAAACATCTATGTTTAATAAATTATTGTTCCCTACCCTTCAAAAATTTGACTAATGAAATATTAACATGATGAGATGAGTGACACTCAATGATCCCCCCAAGAAGAATAAATGTGGTTCCTATTTCTTTCTAAGTATACAGTTTGAATTTCTAATTTCAAGATAGTAGACTAAACACATACTATGTCTAGAAAATTCAGATAAGGAATTCTTCCAGGTTGTAGCAAAAAAGTTATAGAATTAGATCATATGAAAGAAAAATTAAGAGACAAAGGATAAACCTAGAAGTTCTAAAATTTACCATGAAGGAGTTCAGGGAGGAGAGAAGAGAATGGGACAACAGGCAATATTTGCAATGACTGAGAACTTCTGTTTATTGAAAGAAAACATGAGTCCCTATGAAAATGTATGAATTACCAAGCAAGAGTAAGATAATAATACACAAATACATAATGGCATATTGTAGGGACATTTTAGAATTTAAGGATAAAAAGAAACTCTTGAAAACTCTCTGAGGGAAAAGGCAGACCACCTACAAAGCAGTGAGAGTCAGAGGAAGATACTGGAGCATTTCAAAGTGATAAAAATAATTATGAATTTGGGATTCTGTATTACATCACACTGTTATCGTAGTATGAAAATAAGATATTTAGAAAGTTTACCACCTCCAGAACTTTTCTAAAATAGTTACTGGAGGGTTAGAGGAAAATGGATTCAGGATGAACTTGGGAGTGGGAATGGGTAAGATGTTTAAGAACCAATGGTTAGGAAAGATATTTTGTGGACCTATAATTATACACATTATTACCGTAGGATGTAGTGATGCAGAGAGAAGAGGGGGAAGTCAATCATAAGGTTTTTTTGTCTTATTAGTGAGAGAGAATAATAATATTATTAATTCTCAGTTTTTAGGAAAATGTAAGTTTAGTACATAGGCCAAAATTTTAGTAGTAACCACTAGAGAAGACTATAAATAAAATGCATGACTTGCATGTCCTTTGAGAAAAGAAAATAACCAAAAATCTGGATCTACATAATATAAATTAGAATTGGGACAAAATAGACATAAACTTTGGTAAATAAAAATAAAATATAAGATGACAAGAAGTCAAAAACAGATCAGGAACTCCAATAAATGTGAAAGGACTAAGCACTGATTAAAAGATAAAAACTAAAATAAAATCGAAATAAAAATATATGCTGTGCATAACAGGCCTATTTAAAATAAAAGGACATAATTTTTTTCTAAATAAAGCAGTTGAAAGATACTAGGCAAGTGCTATCTAAAAGAAAGGTGGTTTAACAATTCTAATATAGTATGAAATAGAATTCAAATCAAGAAATACATTAAAAAGACATTTCATATGGACATTTCATATGGATAGATATAGACAAATTATACCAAAATGATGTGAAAGTCATGAAACTCTATACATTTAAAAATACAGCTTTGAATATATGAAGTAAAAAGTGATAAACTACAAGTGATAAATAGGTAAATCCCTAACATAACATAAAAATAAATCAGGATATAAGTGATTTAAGCAACACTATTAAGCTGCATGTGTGGGAGAAAGAAAAGCTGTGCGCAGCAGAGAATATACATTCTTTTCGGACTTACGTGAAACATTTACGAAAATCAGCTCTACTAGATCAGAAAAAAATTTTTTATTTTTTTTTAAGATTTATCTATTGTTGAGAGCAGGTGTGCATGCTCACATACACAGACACGCAGGGGCACAAGTTGGGGGAGGGGCAGAAGGAGAGTATCTTAGAGCAGATTGGAACAGATGCCACTGACCAGGAGCCCAGTGTATGCCTGGATCCCACCACCCATGAGATCACAACCTGAGCCAAAACCAAAAGTCGGACACTTAACTGACTGAGCCACCCAGGTCCCCCCAGAAAAAATATTTTAAAATTACTTTTAAATAATGGGATGCTATACAGAAATAAAAATGAGGAGCATCTGGGTGACTCAGTCGTTAAGCGTCTGCCTTCAGCTCAGGTCAGATCCCAGCGTCCTGGGATCGAGTCCCCCACTCCCCCTGCTTGTGTTCCCTCTCTTACTGTGTCTCTCTCTGTAAAATAAATGATTAAAATCTTTAAAAAAAAGAAATAAATAAAAATGAACTTACAGCCACATTCAAAAATGGAACTTTATAAACATAATGAAAGAAGTCCGACAGAAAGGAGTACATTCTGTATGATTCCATTTAAATAAAGTTCAAAAACCACGCAAAACTAATTCAGAAGTTAGAAGTTAGAATATTTGTTATTCGTGGGGAAGAGAGAACAGTGACTTTGGATAGGTAAATGAAGGGGCTCCTGGAGAGTTTGTGATGTTCTAGTTCTTGGGGGTACTGGTTACCAGGTATGTTCCTTTTGGGTAATGTGTTAAACTGTATACCCTTATACTTTTTGGTAGGTATGCTATGCTTCAACATGCAAATCCAATCAACCTGATCCAGAATTTTTTCCTGGTTAGTACCAAGGCCAGATAGCATAATGTTTGGTCCAAGACTCTGGAATTACATGATCTCAATCTCGATTCATATCCTTGATCTAACTGTTTCCTATTATGGAGATCTTGGCCAAGTTATTCACTCTCTGAGCTTCAGTTTCTTCATCTGTAAAATAGGTTTACTATGCTACCCTTTATTATTTTATTTAGTTAAGTTTAAGTTATTAAGGGGATTAAATTCTCTCAAAAAATTTAAAAAAAGTTTATTTCCAGTCTATGCTCTGTGACCACAGTCAAATGAAGTAAGAAATTAACAAAAGAAAGCACCAGATATCTTTACATTTGTATATTAAAATGCACATATGTGAATGACTTTGGAGGTAAGGAAGACACAAAGAGAAATGACTAAATGCTAAACAACCTTATATAAAAACTTATTAAATATAGCCAAAGTGGTACCCTTAATTTATCACAAAATTAGATATACTAAAAATATTTGAGCTAATTTGAAAAAATAATAACTGACATGAGCATAAACAAAATAGAAGGAAAAACTTGATAAAGGTAAAAATAAGAAAAAAATATGATCTAGAGAAAAGCAAGAGAAGGCACAATAATATCAACAAAGAAAATATTATTACCATAATACAATTAAATATTTTAAATTATAAGAAGACTATAAAACTCTATCAATATATTGGAAATTCTAAATGAAATATGCATTCCTCATGAAACAAAAAACACAGATAACTAAAATTTTTCTGAGAAAGTAAAAAAAAAACCTCAGTAGATTAATTACCATGGAAGATTTAGAAATGTTAAGGATTTCCATGAAAAACATTTTATAGGTGGTTATATAGTTTTGTGGGTGAAAAAAACATTTTATGTGTAGTTATATAGTTTTGTGGATGAATTCTACTAAGTTGTTGGGTGAGTAATTCTGATATTTTACAAACTTTTTCAGAACATTTTTTTTAAAAAACGGACATTTATTTTAATGACATCAATACCAAACCACCAAAGAGATAGCACTAGAAATAATTATAATTCAGTCTCATTTATGAATGTAAAAACAACAATCCTAAATAAAATGTTCACAAATCAGTTCAGAAAAATATTAAATAATATGATGGTATGACCAACTAGATTTTACCCTAAGATGATTCAACATTACTGTAATTGACTACATTGACAGATTAAAAGAGAATGGGCCAATATTTGCAAAGAAAACAGTCAATATAATTCAGCGTCCATTCAATTTTTAAAAGGTAAAAAAGTTATCAAACTAAGTTTAAAAGGGAAGTTGAAGCTATCTGCTCTATATAGGAAGTACAGGACTGTACAGGAAATGTCATACTTTTGTGGTAAAAGATCAGGAACATTCACATTCAAGTAAAAAATAAGATACACATGCTCAGAGTTTCCTATACCATTTGTCCTTACACTGGAGAGACCAGCCAGTACACTAGGTCTGGAAGAAAATAGAGGTGTAAGGATGGAACAAAACCCCAAATTTGAGTTGTTCACAAACCCTATTATAATCTATGTAGAAAGCCTAAAAGAATCAAATGACAAATTACCAGAACTTAGAATGTTTGCAAGGTGGACAAATATGATAGTTGCATACTTAAATAATTTGCCTTTTTCTTTACCAGCAGTAAAAAAATTAAACGTATAAGAAAAAAAGTCCAGTTAATAATAGTAATAGCAATAAAATTCACAGTAGTAACCAAAATAGGCCATGAATAAGGCAAACAAAAGATATGTAAGACTTTTTTTCAGAATTCTGTAAGATAGCATTAAATATAAAATTAATAAATGGAGAGAGAGACTTAATTTCTTGATATGAGAACTCAATATTATAAACAGGTAATTCTACCAAAATTTAATCTTTAAGTTCAAATTAATCTCATTCAAAATTCCAGTATTTTTTAAAATGAAGTTGGCAAACTAATTCTAAAATGCATTTGGAAACCCCTGGGGCAAATAATAAAAAAAATAAAAGTAAATGAAATGCATTTGGAAGATAAATTTGTAGGTATAGTAAAGATGGTTTTTGTTTATTTTTTTCAACTAACACCTTCTTTCATGAAGATAGAAGCATTTTTTTTAATTTAAACTCAATTAGCCTACTTACAGTATATCATTATAAAGATGGTTTTTAAAAAGAACAAAGATGGGTATATTTTCCTTAGCAGTTTTGAAAACATTATTCAAATCATTTATAATTATGATTATTTTTATTATAAAAGGATGTGTTCATGGTACAGGAATAGATGGTGCAGAAGAATGTCCAGAAATAGAACCATGTTTGCATGAAAACTTTGAGATGCTTCTTTTTCTCTTGCCAATGTTTTCTAGTATTTCTTTTTTTTTTTAAAGATTTTATTTATTTATTTGACACAGAGAGAGATTACAAGTAGGCAGAGAGGCAGGCAGAGAGAGAGGGGGAAGCAGGCTCCCCACTGAGCAGGGAGCCCGATGCGGGCCTCGATCCCAGGACCCTGAGATCATGACCTGAGCCGAAGGCAGAGGCTTTAACCCACTGAGACACCCAGGTGCCCTTTTCTAGTATTTCTTAGATTAAAAGATCATAGCATTAAAAAAAAAGATCATAGCATCAAAGAAGAGCAGGTAGAGGGTTATTAGTACATTTCCCAAAGTAGTAAAGCTACCTTAAATTATTCTTTCTTACACTCAAACTGGTCCTTACATTATTTAAAACTTGTCATGCTTTTCCAGATGTCGTTTCTCATAGGAAAAATAAGAACATAACTGGCATTATACATTAAAGGAAGATCTTATCATTATTTATGTTTCACTGAGAACTAAATTAAAATCTCTAAATTAAGATCATTTTGATCATTTTAATTTTTTTTTATCTTAGGGACTGCAGTTATTGGTCCTCCTGGCCCCCCTGGCTTTCCTGGAGAAAGGGGTCAGAAAGGTGATGAAGGTCCACCTGGAATTTCTATTCCTGGATCTCCTGGACCTGATGGACAGCCTGGGGCTCCTGGACTTCCAGGGCCTCCTGGCCCTCCTGGCCCTCATATCCCTCCTAGTAAGCTGTACTTTTCTCCTAAATTCTGTGGGGTTTTGTTTCATTTTCTTTTTTGTTTTGTTTTGTTTCATTTTCATTCGTAAGTGAATCCAGCTGAAGGTTGGCATTATTCTAATCTTCTTCTACTTTTGACTTTTGGTGATTCTTTGATGTTTAAATTTTCTCTTGAAATTAGCACCAATATTATATCTTCCTTTTACTTATAGGTAATTGTATTACTGCAGAGAAGTAGATGAATATAGATCTTTTTTTCTAGCCTGTCAAGCTTTCTTTTTGTTTAGTCTTCTGGATATTTTACAATTAGTTTGCTATCCTTTATCTTGTCTCAGGTGATGAGATATGTGAAACAGGCCCTCCAGGCCCTCCAGGATCTCCAGGTGATAGAGGACTCCAAGGAGAGCAAGGAGTAAAAGGTTTGACCCCCATAGTCATTCCTTCATTCTTTCAGATCTTCAGCCAAATGCCCTATATCCTCCACTCTAGTCTTATGCCCAAGACCATCTCATCACCAGTAGTGCACACTTACATAATCTTGATTTCATGAATTCCATTTTCTGACCACTGTATCCTTTCTAGCTCACTATCTATAATAACCTGACTCCAATATTACTTCAACCTCACTAATACCTACCAACTTTGACTCTCCCTCAAGCTTTTGATATTCTTTCTTCCCTCATAACCTGTAAATGTCAGGATCAATCACTGTAAATAATCCTATGTATAAACCCTTGCCTCCTTCACTCTTATCTCACTTGATTGTACTCACTTGGAACAAAAGCCTAGTTTTGGTAATTCCAAATTATCACATCTCTGAGCCTGCACCTTCTCTTCCCTCCTCAAATTTTTAACACTTCCTCTTCCATTCTCATGTTAAGATTCTGACCTGCTTCCTCTTTCACTGACCAACTGAAGAAGAGAAGTTTCGTAGATTACCACTACCACATTTACCTACCTACTTGCATCTGTGCACATATATTCTGCACTCCTGCCTATTACTATCACTGTTCTTATCTAAAGTCAATTCTTCTATTTGTACAGTAGCTTCCATTCCCTCTTGTGTTCCCAAGGATTTCATTCCAGAAATTCCTGCCTCTCCCACATAGTCAATTTTTCCCTTTTACTGGATCATTCCTGACAGCATACAAATACACTTTTTTCACTCAACTAAAAAATACCTTATCCCACTTTCCCTGCCAAATCCTGCTCTATTCCCTTGCTCCCATTGCAGCAAAACTGCTCCAGAGTTTTCTGCTTACCATGTCTGGATACTCTTCACTCCAATCAAGATTTTGCTCCCCTAATCTACCACTCCATAGATGCTGTTTTGTCCAAGTCGCCAGCAGCCTATACCCTGCTAATCCAGATATATTTTTTACTCTATTTTCCCATTTTTAAACACTTTCCTCACTTGTCCTGATTTTCTTCATACCTCCTTGGACTATTATATATTAAATATAGAGGTAGTGATAGAGATAGATATGTCTATATATAGCCCTTTCTGTGTATTTGTCTCTATCTCATTCTCTTTATATGTATATCAATGTGTCTATATAATCTCCTATGAAAAATATAGAACTTTTCCAGGACTCTAGAAGACTCTTGTGCCCCCTGGTCAGCACTCCCAAAGGTAATCACTGTCTTATCCTCTATCATACATACAGTATGGGCTCTTTTGTATCTGATTCTTTTGTCCAATATTATGTCTGTAGGATACCTATGTTTTGTTTCTTAGCAATATTTTTCACTGCTCTTTGGTGTTCATTGTACGAATATACCTAAATATTCATTCTAATGTTAACAGACATTTGGTCTAGGGCTATTATAAGTAAAGCTGCTATGAACATTCTTATACATGTATTTTGTAGGACATAAGCATTCATTTCTGTTGTGTATATACTTGGGAATGGAATTTCTGCATTATAGGGGTAGGTGCAGGTGTTGTTCCCATAGATAACACCAAACCATTTTTCCAAAGTGGTTTTAGTTTCTAATTACCTGGTGACTTATTGATGCCGGGCCTCTTTTCTTATAGTTCATATATTCTCTTTGTAAAGTGCCTTTTTCCTATTTTTAATTGGGTTGTTGGATATATGTATCACAACTATCTTCTCCCATTCTGTGATGTGGTTTTTTACTCATGGGTTTTTTTAGCATAAATTATTAATTAAAAGAAATCCAGTCATTAATGTCTTCTTTTATGGTTAGTGTTGTTTATGTTCTGTTTTAGAAATCTTTGCTTATCCCAAGGTGATATTTCTGTTTGTTTTCTTCTAGAAGCTTTATCATTTTGACTTTTACATTTTGATCTTTTATCTATCTTCAAGTAATTTTTGTGTATAGTTTGAAGCAAGCATCAAAGTTTTTTTTCATATGGATATTGAATTGACTCAATATTGTAGTACAAAAGACCATCATTTCGCCAATGAATTGCATTAGCACTTTTGTTGTAAATCTTATGACACTGTATGCATGAGTCTGTTTCTGACCTCTCTATTTTGTTCAATGTTCTATTTGTTTCTCTTTCCATCAGTGCTAGACTATCTAAATTATTGTAGTTTTATACCCAATATTTAATTTTGGAATGCCCCGAATATTTTAGTCCTTGTTCCTCTTCTGTATTTGAACTCATTCAGTCACTCTCATGACTTTAAATACCATTTATTTGCCAGTGACTTTGAATTTTATGTCTCCTGTCCAGAGATAAGTCTTTTCCTCTAGATTAGTATATCCAGCTGTCTGCTCAACATTTTGTACTTGACATCTTGATTGAGTTAAAGTTCTGATCTCTGCTACCTCCTCCTCCATAATTTTACCAATTATATCTTCCCTTTTTTAAATGCAGGCCACCCTAGCCTTTTGATATTTTGGTCTAAAAACCTTGGAGTCATCTTTGATTCCCTTCTTCTTTTGTATTTCATGTATAATCCATGAGAAAATCCCCTGAGCTCTACTTTCAGATATACCCAGAATCTAACCAGTTCTCCTCATCTTCATTGCTGTCACTCTGGGATGAGCCCTCATCTTTCCTAGATTACCTCAGCAGCAGCCACTTAAATGGTTACCCTATTTCCATCATTGCACATTCATTCTGTTCTCAATATAGCAGCTAGAGACATCCTTTTAAAACTTAAGTCATATCATCTTGCTTTTCTGTTTACATTTTTTTCTGGATTCTCATTTCACTCATTATAAAAGCCAGGCTTTATTTATGGTGGCCTATGTGATGTCTTATGATAAGCCACTCACTATAACCTGTGAACTATCTGACCTGCTTCCCCTTTCTCTCTCTACTCCAGCAATCTACTCTCCTTGATGTTTCTTGAAAAGACCAAACATGGCTATTCTTTCTTCCTAGAGTACCTCTACATTCATTAGGCACATGTCACATCCTTTAAGTTTTTTTTTATCATATATCATCATCTCATTTGACCACCCTATTAAATTTGTAACCTGCCACCTATCCCTAACATGTCCAATCACATTTACCCAGGTGTATTTTTTCTATAAACATACCATCTTTTGATATATATAGAGAGATATGTATATTATATCAAATATATATATGATATATATATGTTAATGATCTGCTACCTTCATTGTTTATTATCCCTTTCCACTGGTAGGATGTTAACACCATGAAGGCATGGACTTTTGCCTGTTTTGTTTGTTTCCCCTGTTTTTTTATATAAAATTTCTTTTTTTTATTTTATTTGTTCAGTGATCCAAGATTCATTCTTTATGTACCATACCCAGTGCTCCATGCAATATGTGCCCTCCTTAATACCCACCACCAGGCTTACCCATCTCCCCTCCATAACCTTCAGTTTGTTTCTCAGAGTCCACAATCTCTCATGGTTCATCTCCCCTTCCGATTTGCCCCAGTTTACTTTTCCTTTCCTTCCCCTAGAGTCCTCCATCTTATTCCTTATGTTCCACAAGTAAGTGAAACCATATGATAATTGACTTTCTCTGCTTGACTTATTTCACTCAGCATAATCTCTTCCAGTCCCGTCCATGTTGATATAAAAGTTGGGTATCCATCCTTTCTGATGGCTGAGTAATATTCCATTGTGTTTATGGACCACATCTTCTTTATCCATCCATTTGTTGAAGGGCATTTTGACTCTTTCCACAGTTTGGCGATTGTGGACATTGCTGCTGTGAACATTGGAGTACATATGGCCCTTCTTTTCACTACATCTGTTTCTTTGGGGTAAATACCTACTAGTGCAATTGCAGGGTCATAGGGGTAGCTCTATTTTTAATTTTTTGAGGCATCTCCACACTGTTTTCCAATGTGGCTGCACCAACTTGCATTCCCACCAACAGTGTAAGAGGGTTCCCCTTTCACCACATCCTCTCCAACACTTGGTGTTTCCTGTCTTGTTGATTTTGACCATTCTAACTGGTGTGAGATGGTATCTTGATGTGGTTTTGATTTGAGTTTCCCTGATGACTAGTGATGATGAACATTTTTTCATGTGTCCATTGGCCATTTGTATGTCTTCTTTGGAGAAGTGTCTGTTCATGTCTTCTGCCCATTTTTTGACATGATTATCTGTTTTTTGGGCATTGAGTGACCATTTTCTCACACCATACACAAAGATAAACTTGAAATGGATGAAAGACCTCAACGTGAGGCAGGAATTTGTCAAAATCCTAGAGGAGAACTTAGGCAGTAACCTCTTTGACATCGGCCACAGCAACTTCTTTTAAGACACATCTCCAAAGGCAAAGGAAACAAAAGCAAAAATGAACTTTTGGGACTGCATCAAGAAAAAAAGCTTCTGCACAGCAAAGGAAACAGTCAACAAAACGAAGAGGCAACCCATGGAATGGGAGAAGATATTTGCCTGTTTTGTTTTGTCTGTTTTGTTTACCAGTATATCATAGATACCTGGAACTAGTACTTGGCAAATAATAGACACTCAGCAAATATTTATGAAATGAATTGATTCTAATATAGGCTTCTCTATACTACACTGTTGGGTATGAATGTTGCCCCTTGATGCTAACTGTTTTTTAATAATTTTTTAAAAGATTTTATTTATTTCTTTATGAGAGAGAGAGAGAGAACATGAGAGGAGAGAAGGCCAGAGGGAGAAGCAGACTCCCCATGGAGTTGGGAGCCCGATGTGGGACTCAGTCCTGGGACTCCAGGATCATGACCCGAGCCAAAGGCAGTCGCCTAACTAACTGAGCCACCCAGGCACCCTATGCAAACTTCTTTAGAAGCTATCTAAAGGAGATAGACATACCCATTTGAGTAAAATTTTTTTCTCAATATGCTTTTCTCTAGGTGACAAAGGTGACACATGCTTCAACTGTATTGGAACTGGTGTTTCAGGGCCTCCAGGTCAGCCTGGTCTGCCAGGTCTTCCAGGTCCTCCAGGTAAAACATTCTGCCTCAGGGCAACCTTTTAAAAATATTTCTTGGCTAGATATTAGTGAGCTCAGTTTTATAATGATGCCAGTTTCTCATTTTATAGCAAGTCTCTCATATCCATAAATAATAAAGTATGAAATGCCTCTATCTGCTACAAAGTAAATTATGCTCTTGTTTCTAATACCTGAAGCTACCGATATTTTCTCTTAAAGCCTTTTGACAATACTATTCCAAGAAAAATATCTTCCCTGTTTTACATATGGTGAGGAAAATAACTCATACAGAGTCAAACTTCTTTCTTCCAGAAAGCTGGGGGAAAAGCTCATAATGTCTGTCCCCTGACTAGTTTCCAGTGGCAGAGCTTCTAGTCTTTGGGGATGTATCATATGTTGTCATTAAGGGACAATGCTTCTGTAGTTTGGCAACCAACTGCCCATATTCCTCTTTGTATATATAACTCCTCCTTCCCTGTTTCCTTTTTTTTAAAGATTTTATTTATTTATTTGACAGAGAGAGAGCGAGATCAAAATAGGCAGAGAGGCAGGCAGAGAGAGAGGAGGAAGCAGGCTCCCTGCTGAGCAGGGAGCCCGATGTGGGACTCGATCCCAGGACCCTGAGATCATGACCTGAGCTGAAGGCAGAGGCTTAACCCACTGAGCCACCCAGGTGCCCATCCTCCTTCCCTGTTTCCAATCAAAATGATATTTGATATCCATCAGACCCACAGCTCTCTCTCAAGTGCCTCTGGGGATATCCCAATATTATATTCTCTTGAAATCACACTTTATGTTTGTGTCAGGGCTGTCTCTTACCTTTCTGTCTAGTTTGTCTGCCAAAGAAACCAATTCATTTAGCACTTGGAAATAAATTTTTAGATGGTCTTATAGCTGCCACTGGAAGTTAATAATCTAGCCTTGTACTTCCATTCTAGTGGTTTTCACACTTGGGAGTACATTGGAGTTACCTGGAGGACTTGTTAAAAACCCGTATTGCTGGGTCCCACCTCCAGAGTTTCTGATTCAGTAAATCTGGGGTGGGGGCCCGAGAATGAGCATTTCTAACCAGTACCCAGGTAATGCTGATACAGCTGATTGAGGGACCCATTTTGAGAACCACTTCTTTAGTAATATTTCCTCTAGTCTTTGAACACCAAATGTTTCTCATAAACCAAATTTTATGAAGTGGTGAACCAAAGAAAGGACTCATAAGGATGTGGGAAATTTGTTTAGGTCAGAACAAAGAAAGATATTCAGACTGTGTCCTTATCTCTTTCTCCACTTGGCAACAGGATGGTTATAGGAGCCTTAACACCTCTGTGCCTGGCAATTGGTAGCTGTGAGCTCTGAGAAGCTTTGTAGTTGGAAACACCTAAGGATAAAATATTGTGTAGATTCACCTAAAAGAAAGGATGATTTGCTCATTTTGAGAGCATAAAATAGGAAAATAAAAATGTGACTTGTTAAATGTGATTGAATGGGGTTCTTATTTTAAAACTTGACTTCCTGACTTGATGATTTTTATATGAGCTTTGTCAGGGGCTCAGGGTCAAAGTTCACATTATTGTGTGTGTGTGTGTGTGTGTGTGTGTGTGTGTGTGTGTGTATGTGCATGTATTAGGATCTCTTGGTTTCCCTGGACAGAAGGGAGAAAAAGGACATGCTGGTCTAACCGGTCCCAAAGGATTAACAGTAAGTTTCGAGTATATTATAGAACAACAACAAAAAAAAAATCTAGAAGAAATCCATTTATACTTTGGTTTTCCCTTGTGGATGTGTATATATATATATATATA
>LNAC01000731.1:345561-368758 GCA_002007465.1 Ailurus styani
CAGATATATATATATATATAATAAAAGAAATTTAGTTCTTCTATTAATTTGTGTTATTTTTTATTCCTTTACTCTCCCTGACCCACATGCCTCACTTTGTTCCTAGCTTTGTACACTAAATGTTATTGGGTGGGTGGATATGATAAACTGGAGAGAAAAATGTGTTGGAAAAAAAAGAAACTGATTTTTTTCTCTTCTTCTTTTTCCCTTCTTTCTTTTTCTTCCCTCAGGGAATACCAGGAGCTCCAGGTCCTCCAGGATTTCCTGGATCTAAAGGTGAACCTGGTGACATCCTCACTTTCCCAGGAATGAAGGGTGACAAAGGAGAGTTGGGTTCCCCAGGAGCCCCTGGGCTTCCTGGTTTACCTGGTACCCCTGGGCAGGATGGACTGCCAGGGCTTCCTGGCCCCAAAGGAGAACCTGTGAGTTGGTTTGATGCCCTTGGTTCTGTGATGTCAAATTGTTACTTAGGGATATTTCCTAGGATGGGCCTGGTGGTACGATGAATACCCAATTAGTGTTTAAAAGAATGTAACTGTAGGTAGTAATGATACATTGGTACTGACTATATAGGGGTTCTTTACCACTCTTTTTTCTCAGTTGTTTTATCTTCTTAACCCATTACTATATTGAGTAATATTGGTTGGTAATAGGTGGGTAGGAAGTTAAGATGCTTATGGGTCAGTGTGAGTTTCCCCTTCTCTTATACTACATATCTTTGGGTTTATTTGGACCTGAGAACAGAAGTCTAATTTGGCTTTATATATAGTAAACTTAGAGGTTAGTGTGAGTAGATGACCATCTGTTAGCTAGACTACAAACTTCTTGATTTATTGCTAGAGTGTAAGTTTTATGAAGGCAGAGGTTTTTGTCTATTTTTGTTCTTTGCTGTATCACCAGTCCCTGACACATAATAGGAACTAAAAAATATTTGTTGAAGAAATAAATGAATAAGTGGAATGATCACACATCCCATCCCATAATAACATACACTAATACAGCTTTTAAGAAGAACTATTGATGACTGTATCATTTCTTTAGTTATATTCAGTAATACCAATATACCAACTTATATCTATATGTTTCTTTATAAAAATTTTTCCCTTTTCAGGGTGGAATTGCTTTTAAGGGTGAAAGAGGTCCCCCTGGGAATCCAGGCCTTCCAGGTCTCCCAGGGAATAGGGGGCCTATGGGCCCGGTGGGTTTTGGCCCTCCAGGACCTGTAGGTGAAAAAGGCATACAAGGTGTGGCAGGAAATCCAGGCCAGCCAGGAATACCAGGTGAGTTTACTATGATTGTTTTGTTTTTAATTTGGTGCTTAAAAGCAGAAATGTATTATCTTCTGGCCATTCTTGGCTTCCTTTCATGAGAGATATGTTTCCCTGGCCATTTATATTTGGGCTTTTCAGAGCTCCTTAGCAAGGGAGCATAGTGTATGTGTTTTCTCTAAAGTGGGGGGGAGGTTCCCTCTTTAAATTTCTTCTGACTGTCTTCATTGTTATTGTTGTTGTTTGTTGTTTTTAAGTACATGGTACGTAAAGTTTAACAATTATAATGGAAACACACGTGTACCTACCACACATGTCAAAAATGGAAGATTGCCATCATCCTAGAAACCCCCATCTTCCTCTCTCTGTCCTTTTCTGATCATAATCCCCTTCCATTTCTCCAGAGGTAACCACTGTCCTGACTTTTGCATAATTTCCTTCCATTTGCCCCCTAGTTTTATCACCTAGATATGGATCCCTAAACAAAGTACTTTAATTATGCTTCTTTTTGAACTTCATAATAATGGAATTATAGGGTAAGTATTCTTTATATTAACTTTGTGTATAGCTATAGTACATTCATTTTCATTACTGTATAGTATCTCGTTGTGTGTGTGTATGTGTGTGTGACAGTTGATTTATCCATTCTGTTGTTGATGGACAATTGGGATATTTATAGTTCAGGTGTATTATGAATAATGCTTCTGTGTACATCCTTGTATATATATATATCCTGGTGTACATGTACATATACTTCTCTGAGGCAACGTCAGCAAACTACGGCACAGCATTCAAATCTGGCCTTCTATTTATTGTCATAAATGAAACTTATTTGAACACATCTGCACTTATTCACTATTGTCTGTGGTTGCTTTTGCACTCCTACATATAGACTCAACATTTTGCAGAGCTCAGTAGTTGCTACTGAGACAGTATGGCCCACAAAGCCTAAAGTATTTACTGTCTGGTCCTTTTCAGAAAGACTTTGCGAATCCCCAGGCTAGTGTATATATATTTAAGATGAGCATTCTCAAAGCATAGAATAAATGCATCTTCAGCTTAGATAATGTTCAAAGATATTGTACCAATTTCATCAGCAGTATTGGAGATTTCTTACTGTTCTACATCCTCATAAATATTTTGTATTGTCAGACTTTTTACATCTTTGTCAGTTTGCTGAGTGTGATGTAGTATCTCATGACAGTTTTATTTTACCCCTGATTACATTAAAGTTTAGCAACTTTTCATATGTTTATTAACTGTTTCAATTTCCATTTCTGAAATTCCTATTCAAGTGTTTTTTGACCATTTTTCTATGGGATTATTTCTTTTTTCTTACTGATTTGGGATTTTTTAATATATATATTCTGTGTATTAGTTGTTACCTACTCTGCAAAATTTTCACTGACTATGGCTTGCCATTTTCATTCTTTTTTTTTTTAAAGATTGTATTTATTTATTTGACACAGAGAGAGAGATTACAAGTAGGCAGAGAGGCAGGCAGAGAGACAGGGAGAGGAGGAAGCAGGATCCCTGCTGAGCAGAGAGCCCAATGTGGGCCTCGATCCCAGGACCGTGAGATCATGACCTGAGCCGAAGGCAGCGGCTTTAACCCACTGAGCCACCTAGGCGCCCTGCCATTTTCATTCTTTATATGGTGTCTTTAATCAAGAGAAATCAATTTGAATGTAGTCACATGTATCAATCTTTTCTCTCATGGTTAGTGCTTTTTATGTCAGGTTTTAGAGATCCACCTTTGTCCCAAGCCTATTTCAAGTCCTTATTTCAATTAATGAGAAGTAGGTGTACCTGGACTTTGCACTCATAAAACCTTAAGGTACCATTACTTAACCAAAAAGAATATTTCTTGCTTACTGTGGTTTGAGTTTTGTTAGGCTCTTTTGACCTACATTTAAAAATATTTTTATAGATGCCCTCTTCAATCCTGGAAGCTCTTAAAACTGCCATCTACTTTTTCTTTTTTAAAGTTTATCCTTCTGTTTGGGATATTCCTTGGATAAATAATACAGGGTTACTTTTCTTGTGGGTTCTTTTTTTTTTTAAGATTTTATTTATTTATTTCACAGAGGGAGAGAGATCACAAGGAGGCAGAGAGGCAGGCAGAGAGAGAGAGTGGGGGGAAGCAGGCTCCCCGCTGAGCAGGGAGCCCGATACAGGCCTCGATCCCAGGACCCTGAGATCATGACCTGAGCCGAAAGCAGAGGCATTAACCCACTGAGCCACCCAGGCGCCCTTCTTGTGGGTTCTTGTTAGTGTGCATTTTCAAAAGATTATATATACTTTCTTGTTTTGCTTTTAATTAAAGGAGATCTTTAGTCAAGCGAACACTTCTCATTTACTGTTTATTCCCTCTTGTTCTTAGGTCCTAAAGGTGATCCAGGTCAGACCATAACCCAGCCAGGGAAGCCTGGCCTGCCTGGTAACCCAGGCAGAGATGGTGAAGTAGGTCTTCCAGGTATGTGAGGAATTTTTTTGGCCATGTCTTTAACACTTACTAGCTTCTTTCTCTGAAAGTATCCCTTTCAAAAAAACTGCTGTTCAATGTCCACAATTGCCAAACTATGGAAAGAGCCAAGATGCCCTTCAACAGACAAATGGATAAAGAAGATGTGCTCCATATATACAATGGAATATTACGCAGCCATCAGAAAGGATGAATACCCAACTTTTATATCAACATGGATGGGATTGGAGATTATGCTGAGTGAAATAAGTCAAGCAGATAAAGTCAGTTATCATATGGTTTTACTTACTTATGGAACATAAGGAATAAAATGGAGGATATTAGGAGAAGGAAAGGAAAAGTGAATTGGGGGAAATCAGAGGGGGAGACAAAAGATGAGAGACTGTGGACTCTGAGAAACAAACTGAGGGTTATAGAGGGGAGGGGATGGGGGGACGGGTGAGCCTGGTGGTGGGTAGTAAGGAGGGCACGTATTGCATGGAGCACTGGGTGTGGTACATAAACAATGAGTCTTGGAACATTGAAAAAAATAAAATTAAATTAAGATGTTAAAAATAAAAAAATAAAAACAAAAAAACTGCTGTTTCTCCATAGGTGACCCTGGACTTCCTGGCCAGCCAGGCTTGCCAGGAATACCCGGTAGTAAAGGAGAACCAGGTATCCCTGGAATTGGATTTCCTGGACCACCTGGTCCCAAAGGTATGTAGGACTGGGGAGCAGGCAGGCTAGTTTAACTAGTTAGTATGACATTATTCTTTGATATAGTTCCCTCAACAAATAAAATATGTTAACTGTGCCTCTTTTCTAGGTACCATAAGTAATGTAAGTGAAAAGTCACAGCATGTATGCACTATAAATTTATTGACTTTATCTAAAAACAGTCCAGACAAGAAAATATCTCAATCTAGATATGCAAAAATGATATACAAGCTTTTAAAATTGCAGAATTACTGTCTTTTGTGTTCACCTTTGTATTTTCAGGGCTTAGAAAAAGTTCCTGGCACGTAGTAAGCACTCAGTAGATACTTGTTGAATGAGTGGATTGTATTAAGCAGAAAACATATTTATTACACATATATATCTAAGTAATGTCTTATCCTAAATCATATTCTCTTGATTTATAGGGCTGTTGCTTCAATTCTGCTTTTTTTCTCACAGAATTTATTCTCATGAATGGCAAACATGCACATTGATCTGAGAACAGTACTTAAACATGGCCTTACTCATACTAAATGACTTCAGAAGAATCAAATTTGACTTTATGTGTATATTTGTGTGTAATATTTATAATTGTTTTTAGCTCACTTCCAGAATGATATGGTAGGCCTTTTATTGTACTATATCCAGATATAAGCAGAATAGAAGTTTTCTGCATGTTTGTGTGGGAGTCATTCCTTATGTTTAGTTTTATCTCATTAGTAATAACTCTCATTTTCCTTTAGAAGAGTATATCTTCCACACATAGTAGCTCTATATAAAAATGGCAGGACCATACGTGATTGAGAGGGAATATCAGGTATTTGTAAGGCTTGATCCTGAGTAGCCATCTAGAATATCAGTGTACTTTTCACATCTCACTGTAGTCACTAAGCATGGTTGGACAGGGTAAAAATGTGGGTTTGGGAGTTTGGTTATCTTTCTTAATGTGTCTTCTCTTTGGAAATTAAAAAATGACTAATCATTTCACAGGTTTTCCTGGAATTCCAGGACCTCCAGGAGTACCTGGGACACCTGGAAGAATTGGTGTAGAAGGCCCTCCTGGGCCACCAGGCTTTCCAGGACCGAAGGTCTGGGATATTTTAATTTATTCTTTCCCCTTTTCCTATTTCTCCTATTACCTCTAGCTCTCTGCTTTGTTATAGACATAATTATCCCAAGTCTTCACTATATAAGTAAAGTTAGCTGATTATATTTTCACTTAAAAATATTTAACCTGGGGCGCCTGGGTGGCTTAGTCGGTTAAGCATCCAACTCTTGATCTCAGCTCAGGTTTTTGATCTCAGGTCATGAGTTTGATCCCCACGTTTAACCCAAAACAGTCTTTCATTGTCCAAGAGGTCATATTTGAAGGAAGCAGAAAGTTTCTGAAACTGTTTTAGAGTCAAAGGTTATCTGATGAGATGAGATTAGATGAGAAAATACAATCATCGGCTCTCCCTATACTTCTCTGTAATATCAGCATACCATTTAAACTCTGTCCGTGCCTGTGTGATGATTGGTTGAATAGCATGTCAAGAACTTCCCATACTGTTTCCAAGTTCCAATTCTATCCTCATATATAATGCAAGCCACGGTTACTAGCTTAGGAATAACAGTATAATAATAATAATAATAATAATAATAATAATAATAATAATAATAAATAGTATGTTTGAGTTACTTTCCATTCTTTTTATTTTATCTTAGCTAATCTGAAATTTTCCTTAGTAACCTTCAGCAAACTGCTGTGGTGTATAATTATCCTGTTTCTGTATTTTCTCCGTATTTAATTAATTTAAACTTGTGTTTTCATCATTGCTATTTCTTCCATGGGAAGAACAATTGACCATGACCCCAGCTCTCATGAGAAACCACTTCTGTATTGTCTAATTGTTCTTATTTTATTATGAACCTTTCAAATGAACACAAAAGTAAAAAGAATAATATAATGAAGTTGCATATACCCATTACTCGGATTCCAAATGATCAAGATTTCATCATATTTACTTCATCTGTTCCTTTTTTCTTTGCCAAAGGATCTTAACTCAGGTCTCAAAATCATATTATTTCACCTATAAATACTTCAGTGTTCATCTCTAAGTAAATGGACATTTCATACAAAAACCACATTGTCATTATCATGCTTGATCAAATTTAAAATAATTATCTAATACTCAGTCTGTAACCACATTTCCTCACTTGGGTTCTTTAATCTCATACTCTCTCAGTTATCTCTTTCTTGTCCTGAAACCAAATCCTTTAATTTGTTCTCATCCTTCCAGATGTTCTCTCCAGTATGCCAATTATTTTTCATTTAATTTTCCTATTCCCTCCCCCATAGGGGAAAAAAGGTACTACCTTGTAATTTCTGCTTTAAATTCTCCATGATAAACAATAAACACCAAGAAAATCATGGAATATTTTGTTATGTTTTCTCATGTGTATGTTAAGGGAGAACCAGGACTTGGGGTGCGTGGGCCACCCGGACCCCCAGGACTCCCAGGTTTCAAAGGAACACTTGGTGCCAAAGGGGATCGTGGTTTCCCAGGACCTCCAGGTCTTCCAGGACGCACTGGCTTGGATGGGCTCCCTGGACCAAAAGGTATAGAAATTATTGCTGCTTCTCAATTTGCTTTTAACTTTCACAGAAATTGAAACTGTTGAGAAAGTTTATGGGTGATAGGTCCAATTAACTGAAAGCCTATGCTCCCACTCTGTCACTGCTTTTTTTAAATCTTCCATTGATGTTTTTTGCGTTTTATTTTATTGAGTAAATGATTCAATCATTCATATATATATATATATATATATATATATATATATATATATATATATATATAACACACATATAAGTAGCACTGAGAAGACTCCCTTTTACCCCCTCTCCATCCGCTCTGTTTTCCCCATCCCATATGTAGCCACTTTTTGAGTTACTAATCCTTCTAGTGTTCCTTCATACAAATATAAGCCAATAAGAATATATATTTGTATTTCCTAACTTTCTGAAAAGATACAACAGTACCTTTTGACTCTTTGCACATTAATTATTTTACTTAATTTTATATCCTAGAGATCACCTTATGTCAGTACATTGAAATCTTGATTTTTAAAAAATAGATACCTAGTATTAGATTGCTTGGGTTTACCATAGCTTATTCTACCAGTTGCTAGTCGCTAGATTGGGTTTTTGATGATATTATTAGAAATAATGTCACAGTGAATTGTCTTGCATGCATGTTATTTCATATGTGTACAGGTGTAATGATAGAATAGAATAATGAAAATAGCTTTTCTGTATTAAAGGCTAAATGCATCTCTGGATATTGTCAGATTCCTCTCTGTTTGCACCATACTCTCCTGCCAGCAATGAATGAGTGTACTTGTTTCTCTACAGCTTTGCTAAGTGCGTATGTTGACAAACTCTTTCATTTTTGCCGATCTGATAGAAGTAGGTATCAGTATAGTTTTTTAAACATTTTATTTTGAAAATTTTCAAATGCACAGAAAATTAAAAACTGTGCAGTGAAAACTTCTATATCCACCATCAAGTTTCCACAATTAACATTTTACCTCTGCCAACATTCTTTTTACATTTCATATAAACAACAAAGTAGAAATAATTTTCAGTGACTATTATATACCCATTATTGATATTCTATTATCAACATTTTACTATACATAATTTGTTGCGTATCAGTTCATCCCTTTCTTTAAAAAAATTGACTTATTTTTGATGCATTTCACAGTAAATTGTAACAGCAGTACACTTCTCCCTAAATACTTCAACATGTAAATTTTAACTATAATTCTATGCTTTTTTTTTTGACATAAAATTTACATTATGTGAGATGCGCATATCTTACAGAGACATTTGCTGGATTTCGACAAATACATGCACCTGTGTAACTAAACCCCCTATCAAGATATAATCCAAGAAATTTCCCTTTGGCCCCTTTTTTCAGTCCCTGCAGCGACATCCACAGTGGCAACTGTACAGTTACAATTTTTCCTTGTAAATTCATTCTACCTATTCTAAAACTCCATATGGAATCACACAGTGGGTACATTCTTTGTAAGGCTTCTTTCACTCATTATATTGTTTTTGAGGTCCATTCATGTTGTTGTGTTTATTAAGAGTTTTTCTTTCTTATTATTGAGTATTTCATTGTATAAATATACAAAGTTTGTTTATCCATTCTCTGTTGATGGACACCTGGACTATGTTAAGTTTTTGACTATTATGAGTGAAGCTGTTAAGAACATTCTTTTACAAATCTTTTTGTGGATATGTGCTTTCATTTTGCTTGGTGAAATACTTAAGAGTAGAATTATTGGGTCATAAAGTAGGTATCTGTTAGTTATGTGAGAAGCTACTAGACCTTTTTCCAAAATGGTTGTAACATTTTAAACTCACACCAATATGGTATGAAAGTTTCAGTTGTTCCACATTCTCTCCAACATTTGGTATTAATGAGTCTTCATTTTTGAGTTTTGGTAGGTAAGTTGGTAACATATTTTGGTCTTAGTTTTAATTTCCCTGATGACTAATGATGTTGAGCTCTTTTACATATACTGGTGGATTATTTATACATTCGAATATTTTTCCCATTTTAAAATATGGGTTTGTTTCTGTTTTAATTGTTAAGTTGGAAGTGATCTTTATATATTCTGCATACTGATATTTTGTGAAATACATGTTTATGAGTATTTTGCCCCTATCTGGTTTGCCTATTCATTTTTATCAGCATATTTTAATGAATAAAAGTTTTAGTTATTGATGTTTTAGTTATATAAATTATAATTTATATAATTATTATTTTCTGTGTTATGTCTAAGACACCGTTCCCAAAGTTGTAAAGATACTCTGTTTTGTTTTATAAATTTTATAATTTTAGCATTTATGTTTAAAACTATCATTCATCTCAGATAATTTTATTAAGCATTATTTGTTTAAAATAGTTCATTCTCCATTGGATTACTTTGTCATCTGTGTCAAAACTCAGATGGCTATATATGTGTAGGTCTATCTTATACTGTCAATTCTACTTCTCTATTTTACTATCCTTAAGGCAGTACCAACTGTTTCTATTACTGTAGCTTTATAATAAGACTTGATGTCAGCTAATATAAGTCCTCCAAGTTTGTTCTCTTTAAAAAAATGTCTTTGAATATCCTATATCCTTTGCCTCTATTCTCAGGGTAGTTTAGGTTTGTATTTCCATTATTATGAATAAAATTGAACTTTTTATATGCTTAAGGGACATTTTTTTCCTGTGAACTGCTCATGTCCTTTGCTCATTTCTCCATTGGTTTCTTCTACCCCATTAGTTCTGATTTCCCTAATTATAAATAGGAATAGAATTAGTCTAGCTGGTTTAGCAATTGTTTTTTCCTTACTGGTTTGCAAGGAATGGGACTCTTCTGGTCAATATTTTGACCCCAGAGAATAATCTGAACAGCTCTGTACTCCTAAAGCATCTTGGATTGATTCCCGTTAAAGCAATATGACATCATAGTCCAGTTTAGCCAGCCTAGATTCTGCCAGCGAAAGCCCCAAACTAGCCCAATACAAATTCTTCTTAGATAAGCTCTTTTAAAAATACCTATCTGTCTTCAAGTAAACAGTTCTGGCCCTCTGTAAACTGTAACACTCCAAGTTACATGTTGTGTTTCCCACCAATTATCTACCCCAGCTTAGACATGTGGCCCCAAAACTTGCAGATAGAGACATTCCAAATGATAAGCCATGTGGCAAACAGTCTCCATATGGAAATTGCTCACTCATGATACTTTGTTTATTAAAATGTCCTTGAGACGGGTTAGGAGGAAATGGGTTGAAGCCTATTTTATTTTTTTAAATATTTTATTTATTTATTTATTTGCCAGAGAGAGTACAAGCAGGGGAGCCACAGGCAGGAGGAAAAGCAGGCTCCCTGCTGAGCAAGGAGTCTGATGTGGGACTTGATCCCAGGACCCTAGGGATCATGACCTGAGCCAAAGGCAGACACTTAACCAACTGAGCCACCCAGATGTCCCTAAAGCCTATTTTAAATATCAGTGTCTTAATAGGCATTTATTTTCCTAATCTTTGAAAGGAAGTATAGGATCCTCATGTCCTAATAAGAATCATTCTCAAATATTAAAGCCCCAGTATAGTTCCTAAGGTGGTAGAAGAAATGGTGGAAGAAAAAGAATTTGGGATATCCTGCCATGTATTTCCTTTTATTCCTCAAACATTATGTTCTTATTCTGTACCAGGTACTGCTTGAGTCATTAGAACATAAAGGCATAGAGTCTGTTCTCTGACTACTGCAAGAAAATCTATGTGGTATCACTATGATAGTGGTTATTTCATCTGGAACTCTTATGAAAATGTATCACTAACATTTTGGGTCACTAAACCACAGTCAGAACACAGTAAGCAGTTCACAATAAAAGTTTACCTACCAGACACACTTATACCAGTGGCTGGGCATTAGAACCTAGTAATCTTTCCTAATAGGAGAGATTGATAGAGCACTTTCAAAGCAAAATAGTGACCAATAATAAATTAATTAGGCCAATACCCATCAGGAAATAATGATATGAGGATGAAAATGTGCTTAAGACTCAATGTTAGAATCACATAAAACAAAAAAGAAAAGAAGAAGGTGACTTAGGAAACATTCAGTTTGCCTCATATGTTACTTTTGTTCAGGGCCTCATCTAAGGTACCTTGGGAGGCTTCATATAGGAGGTGATACTTGAGCTGTATCCTTATAGAAGGATGTTCCAGGAAGCAGGAATAACATACAAAAGTATTGTGACACATAGAATGGCACAGAAATGGAAATATTGAAAGAAATAAAAAATATAATTTGCAAAAAATCTATATTTCATCTAGAAGTTAATGGAATATGCCTAGTGTATTTGTGGAAAAAATTAAACCTCTATTATTAACAACTTGAAAAAAGGTAAAATTAATTGGTTGATGAATCATATTTGTGCATGGGAAGGCTGAATGATGTCAGCTCTTTCCAAACTTGCCTAAATATAATGCATTTTCAGTGAGAATTCAAGTAGTTTTTTGGAAGCACTTGACATAACTGATTCTGAAACTTAATATTTACCAAACATATACTAAAATATATTTCAGTATCTTTGTAATTACAGCATTGTGATGTATGGTATCTTAAAAAAGGAATTAAAATCATAAGTATGGAAAGTAAAATTTTGGAGTGCCTGGGTGGCTCAGTCGATTAAGCAGCTGGCTTTGGCTTAGGTCATGATCTCAGAGTCCTGTGATCCAGACCTGCACTGGGCTCCCTGCTCAGCAGAGAGCCTGCTTCTCCCTCTCCCTCTGTTGCTCCCCACTGCTTGTACTTTCTGTCTCTCTCTGTCAAATAAATAAATGAAATCTTTTTAAAAAAATGTTTAACAATTTCAAAATATTACAAGAAAATATGGAAGACAGGGAAAGAGATTTTTGTAGTACCTTAAGATTATACAATTTTGGCCAACATCAGGTGGTCTTCAGTCACCTAGACTTGTCATTGGTCATTCAACGACCATGACCCATACTTTGCATTGGCTTCATGTAGAAGGATACAAAGATAGGATATATAAGGATAGGATGTACAGTATTCTAGCAAGGCAGTGTTAGGAGTTTCTTTTCAACATAACTCCTCAATATTGACATTTATAGAATATTCCACCAAATAAGAGCAGAAAACACATTCTTTTAAAGTGCCCATGGAACATTCATCATGATAGACCATAGTCTAGGCCCTAAAACAAACTTTGGCAAATTAAAAATATTAAAATCATACAATAGATTCTTTTACCATACTGGATTTAACAAGAAATCAGTAATAGAAAGCTATCTGGGGAAATCCTGACATATTCAGAAAATAACCAAAACACTTTAAATAACCCACAAATCCCAGGAAAACTAGAAAGTGTTTTGAATTTAATAAAAATGAAAATAAAATATATCAGTTTTATATAATGCAGATAAAGAAGTGATTAGAAGAAAATTCATATATGAAATGCTTTTATTAGAAAACAAAAATCAAAATCAATTATCTAACTTTTCACCTTAAGAAATTAGACAAGGAAAGTAAAATTAAAAGATAATCAGAAGATAGAGGAAAATAACAATAAGAGCAGATACCAGTGAAATTGAAAACTGAAAAACAATGGAAAAATTTTTGAGACCAAATGAGGTTCTTTGAAAAGATTGATGAAATGGCTGTACCTCTAGCCAGGCCAGCCAAGAAAAGGGAAGAGACCTATGTTACTGCTATTAGTAATGAAAGGGGGGGCCATCATTACAGACCCTGCAGACATTAAAACAATAACAGGGGAGTATGACAAACAGCTGTATGCCTGTAAATTTGACAGCTTAAATGAAATGGATGAGTTTCTAAAAAGATACAAACTACTGAATCTCACAGAAGAAGAGATAGATAATCCAATATTTATTAAAGAAACTTAGTATGTAGTTAAAATCCTACCAACCAAGAAAACTACAGATCCAGATGGCATCATTGGTAAATTCAAACAAACATTTAAAGAAGCCATAACAAGATTTCCACACAATCTCTCTCCAAAAATAGAAGTAGATAGATTGTTTCCCAACAATTCTATGAGGGCAAAACAAAAAACAGGCAATGACATTATAACAAAAGAAAGTTATAGACCAATATCTCTCAGGGACATATTTATATAAAGTCTCAAGAAAATACTAGCAAATCAAATCCAACAATATACAAAAAAGGTTACATGCTACACCAACCAAGGTTTACCCTCAGACTACAAGGCTCATTTGAAAATCAGTGTAATTTGCTTTATCAACAGTCTGAAGAAAAAAAAGCTATATTAACATCTTAATAGATGCGGAAAATTATTTGGCAGAATTCAACATTTATTCTGAAAAAGTACTCTCACAAAATTAAGAATAAAAGGGAACTTCCTGGGGGCCTGGGTGGCTCAGTGGGTTAAAGCCACTGCCTTCGGCTCAGGTCATGATCCCAGGGTCCTGGGATCGAGGCCCACATCTGGCTCTCTGCTCAGCGGGGAGCCTGCTTCCTCCTCTCCCTGTCTCTCTGCCTGCCTTTCTGCCTACTTGTAATCTCTCTCTCTGTGTCAAATAAATAAATAAAATCTTTAAAAAAAATAAAAAAGGGAACTTCCTTAGCATGATAAAGAACATTTACCAAAAACTTGATCCATTATATTTAGTGTTGAAAGACTGACTGCTCTTCCCTGAATATATGGAATAGCACAAAGATGTCCTTTCTTACCACTCCTTTTCATTATCATACTGTAAGTCCTGTAAAACAGTGGAATGCTATAAGGCAAGAAATAGAAACAATATGATGACAGATGGTAGTTACATTTGTGGTGAACATAGCATAACATATAGAGAAGTTGAATCACTATGTTGTACACCTGAAATTAATGTAACATTGTGTGTCAACTGTGTTCAAATTAAAAAAAAAAACCCTCATCAAAAAATAACTCCCCCCAAAAGAAATAAAAGGCATACAGATTGGAGAGCAAGAAATAAAACTGTCTGTATAAGTGACTTGATTTTCTACATAGAAAATTGAAAACCTTCAAAAAAAACCCAACTGGAATGAAGAATTGAATTTAGTAGGGTCATAGGATACAAGGCAAATATACAAAATAAATTGTATTTCTGTATGTTAGCAATGAACAACTAGAAATGAAAATTAGAAAAAAATAGTATTATTTGAAATAGTATCAAATAACATGAAGTACTTAGGTATAGCTCTAACAAAATATGTGCAGGATCTGTATGTGAAAAACTATAAAACCCTTATGACAGAAATCAAACATCCGAAAAAATGGGAAGATTTTTTGTGATCATGAGTTGGAAGGCTCAGTATTGTTAAGATAACAGTTTTCTCCAGATTTATTCATAGATTGAACATGTTCCCTCGCAAAGCTCTGCAGTATTTTCTTATTCAGAAATTTATTTAGAAAGGGAAAGGACCTAGAATAGCCAAAATTATTTGAGAAAGTGTACAGAGTTGGAGGATTCATAGTACTTAATTTCCAAACTTAATGTAAAGCCACAGTGATTAAAATAGTATGGTATCTATGAAATGAGAGACACATATAGATCAATGGAACATAGTAGGGAGCCCAAGAATAAACCTATACAATTTGACTTTTGACAAAGTTGCAAAGGCAATTTCAACAGAAGAGTAAGTCTTTTCAACAAATGGTACTAAACCAGTTAGTTGGTCATCCATGTGTAAAATAAAACAAAAGAAGACAAACCCCAAACTATGCTTCACACCTTGTACAGAAATTAACTCAGCATGGATCATAGACCTAAATGTATAACCTAAAATGATAAAAACAAACAAACTTTTGGAACAGAGGCAGGCAAACATTTTCTATAAAGGCCCGATAATAAATATTTTAGTTTTTATGGGCCACCTGTGGTTTCTATCATATCTTTTTTTTTCTTCTCTTAACAACCTTTAATAATGTAGAAACCATTATTGGCTCACAGGCAATTCAAAAACATTATCCCTTGTTTAACTATCCCTAATTTTAGATGACAGCATAGAAGAAAATCTTCGTGAGAGTAGGTTGGGCAGAGTTGTTATACAAAACACCAAAACAAAAATACATTTAAAAATTGATAAATTGAACTTCATTAAAATGAACTGTACTTTCATATAATTTATCTGGCAAAAAGGACTTATAGTCAGAATACATAAAGAATTCTCAAAATTTGGGGCACCTGGATGGCTCAGTTAAGTGTCTGCCTTTGGCTCAGGTCATGATTCCAGGGTCCTGGGATAGAGCCCCACATCAGGTTCCCTGCTCAGTGGAGTGTCTGCTTCTCCCTCTCTCCTTCCCTCTCCCAATCTCTCACTCTCTCTCGAATAAATAAATAAAATATTTTAAAAAAGAAATTCTCAAAAGTCAATAATAAGGAACAACCAGATTTAAATTTGGAAATATAGGCAAAAGATCTGAATAGATACTTTACCAAAGAAGATATCTGAATAGCTAGTAAGTACATATAAAGATTCTCAGTGTAATCAGTCATCTAGGAAATGTAAGTCAAAACTATGAGATAGGATGTCTCATCCTGTCAGAATAGGCTTCAAAAAAGAAGGAAAACTGACAATACCAAGTACTGCCAAAGATGCAGAGTAACTAGAAGTCTCATACATTACTAGTTAGAATTCAAATGGTAGAGCCACTTTGAAAAAGAGTTTGGGAGAAAATATTTGCAAATGGGATATCTGATAAAAGGTTAGTATCCAAAATACATAAAGAACTTTCACAACTCAATACCCAAAAAGGAAATGATCCAATTAAGAAATGGGCAGAAGACACAAATAGACATTTTTCCAAAGATGACATATAGATGGCCAATAGGCACATGAAAAAATGCTCAACATCCCTCATCATCAGGGAAGTACAAATCAAAACTACATTGACCTATCACCTTTACACCTGTCAGAATGGCAAAAATTAACAACACAAGAAACAACAGGTATTGGTAAGGATGTGGAGAAAGGGAACACACAGATGTTGATGGGAATGCAAACTGGTGTAGCTGCTGTGGAAAACAGTATGGAGTTTCCTCAAAAGGTTACAAATAGAACTACCTTATGAGCCAGCAATTGCACTACTAGGTATTTACACAAAGAATACAAAAATAACTAATTCCAAGGGATACATGCACCATGATGTTTATAGCAGCATTATCTACAATAGCCAAATTATGGATACAGCCCAAGTGTCCATCGACTGATGAATAGATAAAGAAGGGGGCATAGATACAATAGAATATTACTCAGCCATCAAAAAGAATGAAATCTTGCCATTTGCAATGGCATGGATGGAGTTAGAGAGTATTATGCTAAGCAAAATATGTCAGAGAAAGACAACTACCATATGATTTCACTCGTATGTGGAATTTAAGAAACAAAACAAAGGAAGATAGCGGGGATTAAAAAGAGAGGCAAATCAAGGAACAAACTCTTAGTGCCGGGGTGGCTCAGTGGGTTAAAGCCTCTGCCTTCAGCTCAGGTCATGATCTCAGGGTCCTGGGATCGAGGCCCGCATCGGGCTCCCTCCTCCTCTCTCTCTGCCTGCCTCTCTGCCTACTTGTGATCTCTCTCTCTCTCTGGCAAATAAATAAATAAAGTCTTTAAAAAAAAAGAAACAAACTCTTAGCTATAGAGAACAAACTGATGGTTACTGGAGGGTAGGTGGGTGAGGGGATGGGTGAAATAGGTGATGAGGATTAAGGAGTGCTCAACCAAGTGTTGTATGGAAGTGTTGAATCTCTATATTCTCACCTGAAACTGATATTACACTGTATGTTAACAAACTGGAATTTAAATAAAAACTTCAAAACAAAAGAAAAACGGTTTGGTAATTTCTTATAAACATACCCTTACCACATGACCCTAGTTATTTAGCCAAGAAAAATATGAAACTTCACACCAAAACCAGTAGATCAGTGTTCATAGCAGCTTCATTCATAATCACCAAGAATTGGAAATAGTCTGTTTGTCCTTCAGCTGGTGAATAGATGAACAAATGATGACGTTTGCATAATGGAATACTATCCAGCAATAAAAAGTAACAAACTACTGATAGTTATAGCAACTTGGATGAATCTGAATGCATTATGTTACGGAAGGGGAGACATACTCAAAAGGCTACATACTGTATAATTGCATTTATAT
Organism: Ailurus styani; assembly: GCA_002007465.1. Classification (NCBI taxonomy): domain Eukaryota; kingdom Metazoa; phylum Chordata; class Mammalia; order Carnivora; family Ailuridae; genus Ailurus; species Ailurus styani. The sequence goes on from LNAC01000731.1 coordinate 362,745, forward strand.
GCCATTCTGGAAAAGGAAAAACTACCAGATAAAACAGATCAAGCAGTTGAAAGGGAATTAGGGTCTGGTGAGGGATTGACTACAACCAGGTACAAGAAGCCTTTTGGTTTGGTTGAACTATGTATGTATCTTACATATCTTGATTTCGGTACTGATTATATGACTATATACATTTGTCAGAACTCATCCAAGTACATTAGAAAAAGAGAATTTTATTATATGTAAAAATTTTTAAATAAGAGATAGAAGATAGAGAGACAGTGAAGTTTCTATGATCAAAAAGACATTTTACTGATGGTGGGAGAGGCTTTAGCACGTTTATAGGACATGGGCCCAAGTTAGTAAATAAGAAGATGTTAAAGGTTATTTCCTTTTTTTTGAAAATGTATTTAAACTGAGAGATACTTGTCCAAGATGATTTGCAAGTAAATGAAATATGTGGTTTGTAAACTTATGTACTATTTTGTGAGGTTGAATTAAGTACTGAAGTTGAGTGCTCAGTATAAGTTATACATCTGTAACTTTTAATGCATTTCCTGAATCTGCCTCTGGGTACTTATGCATACTCCTCTTGCTCAGTGATTGGATAGCTTTTCAAGATCCCTGCTTAATTTTATGTGCGTTTTCACATATGTATTGTGGTTCCTAATGACTAGTGACTCATCTATAATTGCTGTTTTTAAAATCTAAACTCTATTTCTTAAAGGTGATGTTGGGCCAAACGGACAACCTGGGCCAATGGGACCTCCTGGGCTTCCAGGAATAGGTGTTCAGGGACCACCAGGGCCACCAGGGATTCCTGGACCAGTAGGCCAACCTGGTAAGATTGGAGTAAATTAGTGTGCATTTTTGTAGCATGCATTATATAGAGGTTGGCTAGTTCATTAGTACACTATAACCTATGTAACAGTTTTCCAGAAAACAGATTTGAGAGGTAACATGTCTCCTTGTATAATTTTGTAAAACTGAAAAAATACAGATCACAGCATAACAGCTAATTTAATGAAAAAAGAACTAATTTAATCCCTGATACTTTTCCTCCCTGTTCATTTAAAATTGATCTATTAACAAATAATATAATTTCACAATTATAGTATGTTGCCTCAGCATATAATCATTGAGCTAGTTACAGTCTTGGAATCACAGAGCTAAGAACTTCCAGTGCTGATTATTTCAGACCTGAGTAACTGTACAGAATTAATAGACCTTTTTGAAACCTCTCAACATTTCTTAGCACACGAGAACTGGAAAACATTAAAACATTATGTCAGAAGTATATTTTAGGCATTCTCATTTCTTTTTTTTACTAAAACAAGTGAGTTGAATTTTCTCCCCTTTCACCCTTAAATCAGCAATTTGCAATTTATAAACACTCTAAACTTTTTTATACAGATGTGCAAAACAAAAACAAGTAAACAAACAAGCAAAAGATACGCAAAACAAGTTTAGTCAGCTTGTAACCTAATAAAGAATCATATGGTTCTTCTACATTTGTCTGAGAACTTGAGTTTTGCGGATTCTAAGCCATCTGGTGATGCTCACTAAGGGCCCCACTTGGGCAAGTATGTTATTGCAAACCAATGTAATAATTCATAAAATTAAAACAAATATGGAAAACTTAATCATTCCTTAATTTACCTGAATATGTCAGATGACTTAAACACACAGTTCAGATGTACATACATTGATTTTGAGACAGTAGAAATATATTTTCTGACCTTAAATAGCAATAAATATTTTGTTAGTTATTATGCTAAAAATCTGAAAACACCAGTTGACAATATAACAAGCCTGGAAAGTAAAGGTTATTTTTGCTTATGTTCTTTTTTAAAATTTTGTGTTATGGCCCATTGTACCTTTTTTTAACAGCCCCTAACATGTCACTATTGATTTAAAAATGAGAAAACTTACAGTGTTGCTTTGAACCAGGTTGTTAAAAAGTAGCTGCATCAACACTCATGAAAAAAACATTCTGTTCAGCTAGAATAGCAAAGGGATCTTGAGAAAAAAAACAATTTTTAGGTTTGGTCATTATAGTCTTGGCCTACTGTTCCACAAAGATGGCTAAAATGAATTTATCATTCCTGTTATGTTTTGTCATTTCCTTTATTTCCCAAAATTGCATGAAGTTTTGGAAGATGAATTCTTAAATCACAGCTAAGCAAGAATGAAAAGAAACTACTATTAACACCTATCTGAACAAAATAAGGGTACATTTATTTGTACTTTATGCTTTTTCACATTTAGCTAATACTCTGTTTCATTCATCTAACGTTCTCTGTCTTTTTAACTGATGGATATATAAATATATTAATTAATAAAGTCTAGATAGGATAGACAGGGGAAAAGTAATGGTGTTGAATTTAATCTCATTTCTTTCCTCTGTAAATATATATTTTGCTATAAAATTCAAGATCTTAACTAATATAGTTCAACAAATGAAGTTTAACAGCAATTGGCATGAAAATGTATTGAATGCATGCTTATTAATGTAGATATATTATCAAATCACAATTTTTTTACTATAGGATAGATCATATTTTATATTTAATACTAGCCATACATACTCACTTTTTATATACATTTATTTATATCACCAAAGCAGAATATTATCTTAGCCTATTTCAAAAACATTGTAATTTCTGTTCATATATCTCAATTAAAGGGTGATCATCAAGACTGCTACTAATACCTTGATACACCTGACTTGCATTCATGGCTGAAATTCTAACTACCAGTGTCTTTTTCAATAAGCTTGTCTAATATACTTGTTGTGTTTCATTTTGCAATAGAAAACTTAATGCAAATTATTCTGTATTGTCATCTCTCCAGTATAAAATGTTTGCATTATGCTTTTCAAGCTTTTTTGACTCCAGTTTCCTGCTGTAATTTAATTAAGCTTTACTATTTGTCATTCTCTTTTCCAAGGCAGGATACACAGTTTAATGCATGTTTATAAATTAAGGAACTGTTGAATATCAAGTCCTCATTTGACAGCAGGGAAATAAAAGAAAAAAATGCCAAAGGATAAGAAGCAAAATGCTTTTCATTCCATGCCCTACTAATCCAGGCAGAAATGGAAATTGTTGATTCTTGCTATTTGATATGGCTATTAGCTAGAAGATTGCTGCTTTAGTGAATCTCTAAGAGGTCAGTTAAATATACTCAATTCCATGTCCACAGATCATACCCTAACCTGAGCCTAATGTATTGTAATGCTTGCCCAGTCTCAGGAAAAAGTGCAGTCAGTTCAGCCTAATCCCCACTAATGTGAAACAAGGAATTAGTCATGTCATTTCATAGATGAAGTTTTCTAACCCATTTCATCTATGAAGTTTTCTAACTTTTTTTCATCTATCAAGCCCTTGGGGTGTGTGTGTGTGGGTGTGTGGGTGTGTGGGTGTGTGTGTGTGTGTGTGCGTGCGCACGCAGAAAGTTCTCACAGGTGTGTTTTTGGAATTTTCCCCTTTTTTCACTAACTGGTCCCATTTGGTTGCCAATAAATTTAGAGCATCTATACACCCCGAATATACTTACCCTCTATAGATATAGCCATATAATTCCTGTTATTATATAAGGAGATTCAGCAGCGCTTTTGAATTTATTGGCTGTCTCCACTCTTTTTTTGTAATTATTATTTGCCCCAGGGGTACAGGTCTGTGAATCATCAGGCTTACACCTTTCACAGCACTCACCATAGTACAAACCCTCCCCAATGTCCATAACCCAGCCACCCTATCCCTACTCCATTTTTTATCTTAACAGGGTGCCTATTTCTGACAGTATTCATGGAAAAGATCTATGCTGTGAAAAGTACAGCATAATATCTGTTACTACTACAAATAACAATGAAAAAATCTTTGCTAGTAATGCAGGTTGTTTAATCATACTCATCAGCTAGTAATTACTGAGTTTTCTGTACCAAAGCTGTTATAGTATAAAATCAAATTTAGTTTTAAATTTGAACTTATCTTTAGGAGCTTAAGTTCCAAAAGGATTATTCAAAGCAATATAAGGATCAGAGACAAGAGTGTAAAGCTGATCTTTATCAAAAAGCATTACTTTTTGTAGATGTAAATATGTTATTGTGTCCCTATTGACAAATATATTTCATTTATAGAATATCGCTCTGTGAACATCTGAATGAATGCCTAAAATAAGTTCTTTACTCATTACAACTAATACATGATAGTCATGATCAGTATCTAATAACTTCTATTTGTAGACTTTTTTGTTCTCATCTTTACATGCTTAGTTTTGTTTCCTAACCTAATCAGTCTTTTTGCAACTTGCTTCTGCTTGGGTATTTCATCTTGTTGCTGAACTGTAACTCCTGCCTCTTGAACTTCAGGTCTACCAGGTACTGTAGCTCTTTCTCAAAAGCTGGATCTTAAAGTGAAGCTTTAAACATGAAAAACAAATAAGATTTGTCCAGGTTTCTTCGTGTTTTTTCCCCATTATTTTGTGGAATATATTTCAAAGGACAAATTAGTTATCTTAAAAACTCAGCTATTAAAAACTAGTTGGGCTATAACAATAGGCAGTGATCCAGATAGAGCTGTAATAGTGCTCATTATTAGGTATCTCATCATATGTCACAAATAGGATAATGTAAAATATCTCTCCCCTTTCTATAGTATTTTCAATAAAATGACAGCATGGGAACCATTACCACTGTGCTAACTAAATGGAATTCTCCAGGGCACCTGGGTGGCTCAGTGGGTTAAAGCCTCTGCTTTCGGCTCAGGTCATGATCTCAGCATCCTGGGATCGAGGCCTGCATTGGGCTCTCTGCTCAGCGGGGAGCCTGCTTCCTCCTCTCTCTGCCTGCCTGTCTGCCTACTTGTAATCTCTCTCTCTGTGTCAAATAAATAAATAAAATCTTTAAAAAAAATAAATGGAATTCTCCAGTCTTCAGAGTCAATTTTATTGGTTTAAGGACAGGCTGGTATATGACATCAAACAGATCTTAAAATCCCAGCATCTTGCTCTATTATAAAAATAAGTGCCTGTGGATCTTCAACAATAAAATTAGGTCTTATTGTTGAAGGGACACTTTGGAATGGTCACCTGGCTCAGCCTCCAGCTTAAGGTCAGTTGTATCCCCATTTAACAGATATAGATATAGGTGTATTCAATATTAAGTGACTCACTAAATCACATACCTGATAGGAATTGGAGTGGAAACTTGTCTTACATTGGTAGAGTAATTCTTTTTCCTAAATAAATTGTTTTTTAACCATCTTGTCTCTTGGAGTAGTTCAGTCTTGTGAAACTTACTAAGGTTAAATATTTTTGCAGTGTCATATTTTTTCTGTAAAATCCTGGTTGGAATACTGAGAAACAAATGGACAACAAAAACTGAAGGTGCAATGTATTATTAAAATAACATGTAAAATGAAGCAAAAATAAAGTTGAAAAGGTCCACATAATGGGCTTATTCAGTAATCGATCATTTTTATGGATTATATAAATATATCCCAATAATCCATAGTACCTTAGAGCAGTGCAAATCCAAATGCAGTCAATGGACCAATGTCAAATCACAAACTGCTTGTTACCAATCTGCATTGGAATTAGGAGAAATTGAGAGTAAGCATTTAGAAACTTATATGGCAATTTGACAGTGTAATTGTATTTGTTGAATATAATAACCAAAAGATAGTCATTTATGCCTTTGACTTTTTATTTTAGTTTTTTTAGTAATTTTATTGTGTTTTATGAAAATATTTATCCATGGTGGGCCAGGAATTAAGAAAATACTGGTTTTTCACTGGAAATAATTTGAGAAGCACTGTCATAGAGAAGTATGCTTGAAAATCCTAAAGTTTGATTGTTAGGTCATTTTATTTTTTTTAATTTTATTTTTATTCTTTGCCCAAGGGGTACAGGTCTGTGAATCATCAGGCTTACATCTTTCACAGCATTCACCAAAGCACAAACCCTCCCCAATGTCCATAACCCATCCACCCTATCCCTACCCTCCCACCCCCCAGTAACCCTCAGTTTGTTTT
>LNAC01000731.1:368947-386340 GCA_002007465.1 Ailurus styani
CCCCACGACCCCCCACCCTGCCCCTCAAGTTCCTCATATCAGAGAGATCATATGATAATTGTCTTTCTCTGATTGACTTATTTCACTCAGCATAATACCCTCCAGTTCCATCCATGTCGTTGCAAACGGCAAGATTTCGTTTCTTTTGATAGCTGCATAGTATTCATTTTATATGCATGATACCAAAAGTATCTCTGACTCACTGTTAGGTTTGTTATACACAGGAGTCTGTCACTTGTTTGCTAGAAAAATAATCAGATACATCTCTTAAAACTACTTCAGAACTTGTTAATATTGGTGTTGTATTTACTAGGACTGCATGGAATACCAGGAGAGAAGGGAGACCCAGGGCCTCCTGGATTTGATGTTCCAGGGCCCCCTGGAGAGAGAGGCAGTCCAGGGATTCCTGGAGCACCTGGTCCTATGGGACCCCCGGGAACACCAGGACCTCCAGGAAAAGCAGGTGCCTCTGGATTTCCAGGTACTTCATTTATAGTTTTGGATTCAGGAAATTCAAACTAATTTGATTCTGATATATTATTCTACTTTCCTGGATTGACACTGTCCCTTAAGGAAAAGTGTTAAATGTCTTTGCAGGAAATTTACTTGTTATTTTCATTACAATTTTTCTCTGATATTTCTGGCCACATATTGCTGTATAAAAAATGATCCCACAATTTAATGATTTAATTCAACCTTTTTATTTTGTTCAAGGTTTTGTGGGTCAGCAATTAAGTCATGATTTGACGGGGTCATTTATCTCTGTTCTACATGGCACCAACTGGATGGTTGGGATAAAGGATCTGCTTCCAGGATAGCACTTCTCTGACACCTGAGTATTCTCTGGCCTCTTCATATGGTCTCTCATTATCCATAATGCCCCTTCACATGGCTTGGGATCCTTGCATTATGGTAAAGTCAGGGTAGTTGCTCTCCTTCTAGAGGCAGCAGAATTCCAAAAGAGAGAATCCCCAAAACCAAAAGCAAGTGTTAAAAGATCCCTGGGTGAAGGCTGCAAGACTTCTTATGATCTAGCCTTGGAAGTCATACAGTGTCACTTAGTCAAGGGCAAGCCACAAAGTCAGCTCAAATTCAAGGACAGAAGGCTACACAAAGTTGTGTATACTGGGAAGTGTGGTGCATTGTGAGACCATCTTTGGAGATTAGCTACCACAGTGAGTCTTTTTATTTTTATTTTTTGAGAGAGAGAGAGAGAATGTGTGTGAGCCCAGGGGTGGGGAAAGGGAGAGGGGGAGGTAGAGAGAGAGAGACTCTTAAGCAGGCTCCACACGCAGTGCAGAGCCCAGTGCAGGCTCAAACCCATGATCCTGAGATCACAACCTGAGCCGAAATCAAGAGTCAGATGCTTAACTGACTGAGCCACCCAGGTGCCCCAGAGTCTTTTTATTCATTCATATCAGCAGTAGTGGTTGCTTAAGTTACGGCAGTTGAAAAGGGGTAAAACTTAGTGCCGTACTTCCAACACTTAATACTCTTCCAATTGACATATCTTTTATTTTTCCAACGTCAAGGAAAGGTAAAAGTTAATTATTGATATTCTTCAAAGGTACCAAAGGTGAAATGGGTATGATGGGACCTCCAGGCCCACCAGGACCTTTGGGAATTCCTGGCAGGAGTGGTGTTCCTGGTCTCAAAGGTAATATTCAGAGTTGGCTGGTAGATGCATGTAAGAGAGACAATTAAACATTGTTTTATGTCAATATAGAATATTTTTGAGTGCTTTAAAAATGAGCAATGCTTACTTATATTTTGTCTCTTTGTGACATGGCATTTTTAAAAAAGCTTTTACTTAAATTCTAGTTAGTTAACATAGAGTGTAGAATTGGTTTCAGGAGTAGAGTTCACTGATTCATCATTTATGTGGCATGGCATTTAAGTACATTCTGTTTTTGATTTGGTGGCATGCACAGTTTGGGTACCATGAAACGTGGTAAATGCTCAGCTCAAAATAATAAAATATAGAGATTGAATTTTGTTTTTTTTACAGTTTCTGTAATTGTCAAAGAACCCCAGAAAATGGAGTGTTATTTGAGTGTAAAAATGTGTTGTGAGTTACTCAGAAAATAACTATAGTGCATAAGTGTTTTGGATGGTCAGTGGCTTACAAAATTACAAAACATATGAATAATCTTCATATGCGCTAATCCTGGAAGGAGGAATCTGATCGGTTGTGTCCTCCCCACACATGTTGGTTTTAGGTGATGATGGTTTGCAGGGTCAGCCAGGACCTCCTGGCCCTGTAGGAGAAAAAGGTGGTAAAGGAGAGCCTGGCCTTCCAGGCCCTCCTGGACCAGTGGATCCAGATCTGCTGGGCTCAAAAGGAGAGAAAGGGGACCCTGGCTTACCAGGTGAGTAATGCATTTATCTGTGAATGTATTCACTGATAAATCTTAAGTTTCATTTTAAATAACATGAAATATGTAGTGTAGGAGTCACCAACAAAAGGCACATCAAATTTTTGGTAATGAAAATTTTCACTTGATTTGTATTATTTCAGTGATCAACTTTTATTTAAGTATTTTCTTTGTAGTTTAATCTGTCACAAACTATGAACTCTTAAAATAGACTTAAGGCAGTCACCTTCAGGCTTTCCACAAAGCAATATAGGATATGGTTGAGGGAAATGGATATATAGCCAGAATCACTTGGAAAATTGATTTCAGTGTTTGGGAAATTTGCTGGACCCTTAAATTTTTTCCCTTGAGACCGGATGGGGATGGGTAGTACATTGTTGCCCTGCAGTGTTTTGATATACATAACATACTTGGCTTTTAAATGCAGTTCATTGTTATTTTGCCTTGGCAGAATAAACAAGTATTGGACTATGAACAGCTGGGCAAGCTCAGCTGTGGGGGAAATTGCTGAGAGTAGGTTTAGGGAACAATGGTGTTACTGTAGTTATTTTATTAGAAACAAATAAGATATGAAGTATTACATTGACTTTTTAAATTAAAAAATTCTTTTTTATAAAAGTATAACATAAGACATCAAAATGTAGGTAAGCACAAAATAATAAAGTGCTTACAATCCAGTCTATATAGAATAGCCTTTCAAACAACATGGAACTTTAAAACTAGCTATGTTCATTTGCAACTTACAGTAAAGTTTGTGGCTCTTTTTGTGTTGTAACCATTAATATTGTCAGCCCATGTGTGCATGTGAGTGTGTGTGGGTATATGTGTGTACATCGATATTATGTTTCCCTATAAGCAGGACTTGGTGGGATTTTTTTCCTCAGAAAATAGTTTAAGACATTACTGTAGTTTTGTATGTTATCCCAAAAGAGGTACCGTGACCTAATTTTTTATTATTGTTAAAATGAGATATCTTTCTTGAATTATTCCTTACAAGTCTTTTCTTTCAGTTATGCCTCCTGTCAAATAGAAGCAGTAATCTATATTATAATAGGATTATTAAGATAGTTGTAGAATCTAAAAGGTAGCCTAAAGATAATCTGCCCTAATTCCTTCGTTTTACAGTGTGAAAAACTGAGGCCCATAGAGGAAGATGATTTAGTTACTGAGTGCTTTGAATTTCTTAATGGTAGCTAAATAAAAAGTGGAGGTGTTTAATATGTGTCCAGTGCTATTGGTTCATACTGTATCAGAATATCATGGGTTCCTGGATTTCATTCATAGTTCAGAATTTGGGTTGCTTGCTTTCCCAAATTATTTTTAGTAGATTAATTATATCAACCTAACTTATCTTCCTTATACTCATCTTTGGAAGGTATTCCTGGAGTTTCAGGGCCAAAAGGTTACCAGGGTTTGCCTGGAGACCCAGGGCAACCTGGACTAAGTGGACAACCTGGATTACCAGGACCATCAGGTAAGTATGACAGACCACCTGTAGCAATTGAATGGCTGATCCTAAATCCTAGGAGAGTAATTATGTATTTATCATGTGTGATGATGTTTTGGATCTGATCATGACAATATGCTTGAGTAGCTACTGAGACGTGAAGCTCTTTTTTTAGCAAAAATGTTGCTATTTGGCCCAGTGTCAACTGACAAGGTTTGTAGGATATTTTGCTTTACTCAGTTTCTTCTTTTTGTGGCAGTGAGGATGTATACAGAAGAGAAATACATCCAAATAAGGTGGTGTGTTTTATTTACATACACAGCAACATGTATAAATGAGACAGTTATTTGGCAGATGGTGAAAAGTTTGCCTTTTTTTAGTTATTGCCTTCAGATAAGTCAGTCATTAAACCATGTAAAGATGGCTGCTGATTTTATTTTTAAAGTTTTTAGGGATGAAAATTTCACAACATACCTTGGTAGTCTGTTTCAGCATTAAAAACCCTTAGAGTCAACATGGATCTTTTTCTTATTTCTAATAAAACTCTTGCTGCTTCTTAAGCCATTTTCTTTTAGTTAGGCCCCAAAGAAATAAAGAGCAGCTGGTCTCCATCCTCATAGGATTCCTTTAGGTCAGTTATTCTGCTCTAAACTTTGTACTACATTGCCTTGATATATAGTTCCTTTCTAGCCTTCACATCTGCATTCTCTTCCCCAAGTTTGAAATCAGTATGAAAGCAAAAATAAAAGAAAAAATGTTGAAGGCAACATTGTGGTCCTTAGAAAATTCCTAGGTAACACCACAGCTCATGCACCTGAGCTCTAGGAAGAATGTATAAACACAGCAGCCATGACTGTTGGGAGTTAGTACCACTCCCTCAACCTTTACCTATCCCTGGCCTAATGTACTGGGAGTATATCATAACAGGATACCACTTTCCATTTACCGCTTTCACATAATCGGACTTATGTGGCAAAGCCACTTCTCAATCTTTTAAATGCAAACTCATTATATTGGATTTATCTATGATAAATATAGTAAGGGTAGTATGCACATAATATGAATAGGACTTCAGGTGATCAGAATTGTTTTGGGGCAAGAAACAAGGTGTCCTGGTAAAATTTTTGCATTTTAAAAACTAATTTGTACTAGGAGAGCTCTGTTACTATGTTTATATTGCGGTATGTCCCTAAGGAAATTTCTTAGGTACCTCTTGCCTGTTTTATGCTGAGTTAGATCTGTGGAACTTAATCATTTATTAAGATTTCATCCATCTACTCCCATGCTTACATTATAATTACAACCCACCCCAAGAAATCAAGCAACCTCAATATTGCTGACTTGTCTTAATTTAACCAATTTAACTTTTCTAGGTCCCAAAGGTAACCCTGGTCTCCCTGGGAATCCAGGACTTACAGGACCTCCTGGACTTAAAGGAAGCATAGGTGATATGGGTTTTCCAGGTGAGTGATGAAAGTCTCTCAAATATTTAATCCCATTAATGGCAGATGGTTCATTCTCTTTGTTATTAAAATAGAGACTGGTGTTGATAGAATCAAGCTGAGACAGTAACTAAGGTAATCAGTGGATAGAGCTCTCTCATCATACAAATATTTTAAGTGGGAGTTAAGGGACAGAGTTTTAGAAACCTTAAGAGTAAAGATCCACAAATATGTATCTTTTTTCTCGCTATACCCTTTTCACTTAAATTTCCTTGAAAAATAGACTTTTAAATAATCCTAGTTGTAAAAGATTATTATATAATTCAGAATTTGCTGAGTTCTTTTTTAAAAACCTTTTCCCTTAGTTGTAAGTGTCAAAGATATTCCATGAATAAATAATATTTTGTAAAAAATGCATATTACATGTTTTCGACAGGCCCTCAGGGTGTGAAAGGGTCTCCTGGACCTCCTGGAGTTCCTGGACAACCTGGCTCTCCAGGATTACCTGGACAGAAAGGAGAAAAAGGTGATCCTGGTGTTTCAGGCATTGGTCTTCCAGGTCTTCCCGGCGCAAAGGTAATTCTTCTCTAGGCATATACCCCAGCAGATGTGATTTTTTAAAAATACTGTGCTCAGGGGCACCTGGGTGGCTCAGTGGGTTGAAGCCTCTGCCTTCAGATCAGGTCATGATCTCAGAGTCCTGGGATCAAGCCCCACATCAGGCTCTCTGCTCAGCAGAGCCTACTTCCTCCTCTCTCTCTGCCTGCCTCTCTGCCTACTTGTGATTTCTCTCTCTGTGTCAAATAAATAAATAAAATATTTAAAAAAATAAAATAAAATACTGTGCTCATTCCTAATTCTTCATTAAACAAACTATACAATGACGTAGTATATTCTGCAAATTCACTCCTCCTGTTTTCTCTTATATTGTAAGGAGTTATGTTTTAGGGTTTGTAGCCAATCCAAAAAGGTATATGGGGGGAACATTTTGATTTCTTTGTTTTCCCTCTATCTTAATCTCTGAGTATATTTCAGTAAACCAAAGGTGTATTCCTACCTGACTTTGGTTTTCTTTTCCCATCTTGTGGTGGAATGTTAATATATATCCTAATATTATTATTAACTAATATGAAGAGACTTATAGACAAAGTAATTTAAGCAATTAATGAAGGTGCAGTAGTATTCCTAACTGCATATCTGAGATAGTGCTCTTAAAACAGTTTTACATGTCCCTCCATGCCTCTAGTCAGTGTGAAAACTTTGGTAGTGTTTCTCAATCAATCAAATTTAGAATGTATCTTAGAATCATTAGACTCAATGAATATTTGATAGCTGCTTAATTCCATGTAAAAAGGTAATAAGTCCTACTGATTTGTGGAAGTACTCTTTAACTAGCAGAGATGCATCCATTGTCTATTGTATATGTTGTAAATATTTTCTCCTAGTTAATCATTTGTCTCATAATATTGTTTAATCATTCAGGCAGACCACAAAGCTAGGAAATATTAGGAAAAGAATGGTGTTACTAACCTTCCATGGAATTAATGAAAATTCCCACTGAGATAAGAATGTACCGAATAATGTGTTTTTTTCCTTTTAAGCTGTCATTTTTTAATTTCTTAAAAAAATTTTAATATTAATTCCAGTGTAATTAACATACAATGTTATATTAGCTCCAGGTGTACGAAATAGTGATTCACCACTTCCATACAATACCCAGTGCTCATCACAGCAAGTGCACTCCTTGATCCCCATCACCTATTTAACCCCTCCCTGCACCCATCTTCCCTCTGGTAACCATCAGGTCATTCTCTATAGTTAAGAGTCTGTTTCTTGGTTTGTCTCTTTTTCTTTTGTTCAATGATTTAACTTGTGAAATTTGAATAATGTTTTAAAGATAATTTCTTTTTAATTGTATACAAAAAGATTTTAGTTTGATTGTGTAGTCAATCAATTTAATGTAAGATAATCAAGAGAAATTTCTGCATATTAACTGCAGATTAACAGTGTAAAGTCTATTGAAATGATGCTGAATATTTTCTGTTCTGTTTAAATTTTACCAGTAATACATGACTACATTAAAAAAAAGATAATACGGACATATCAAGGGTAAAAGTAAAAATTTCCTTCATAATGTATCTTCTTTATTCCATTCCCTTCCCTATAGAGATCCACTGATAGTAGTGTGTAAATTTGAATCCCTTGCCATACATATTTTTATGTATATATACAAAATTTTGAGTTTTCTATGTGTATTATATATGCATAGAGTCATAGAATACACACTATTCTGTATCTGCTTTATCACTTACATCTTTTAATCTTTCTTTTTTACTATATCTTAGACAATTTTCTTTGTCACTGTACAATTTTTTATTATGTTCAGTTAGGCAGCATATAGTACATCGTTAGTTTTTTTTTTTAAGATTTTATTTATTTATTTGACACAGAGAGAGAGATTACAAGTAGGCAGAGAGGTAGGCAGAGAGACAGGGAGAGGAAGAAGCAGGCTCCCTGCTGAGCAGAGAGCCCGACGCGGGCCTCGATCCCAGGACGCTGAGATCATGACCTGAGCCGAAAGCAGAGGCTTTAACCCACTGAGCCACCCAGGCGCCCACATCGTTAGTTTTTGATGTAGTGTTCAACAATTCATTAGTTGTATATAATACCCAGTGCTCATCACAACACTGTACATTATTTTAATAGCTGCATGATATTCTATTACTGTAAATAATATAATGAATATTCTTAGACATATCTGTGGACACATGTATAATTACTTATGCTGTATAGATTCCTAAAATTGAAATGTCCAGGTCAAAAGATAAGTACCTTGGGCACCTGGGTGGCTCAGTGGGTTAAAGCCTCTGCCTTTGGCTCAGGTCATGATCTCAGGGTCCTGGGATTGAGTCCCACATTGGGCTCTCTGCTCGGCAGAGAGCCTGCTTCCTCCTCTCTCTCTGCCTGCCTGTCTGCCTACTTGGGATCTCTCTCTCTCTCTCTGTCAAATAAATAAATAAAATCTTTAAACAAAACAAAACAAAACAAACAAAAAAACAAAAGTACCTTTATGTTTTTGTCTTTTAAAGCTTTTATATTAATAATAACCAATAAACTTGATTTTAAAAATCAACCAGAATGAAACAATGTAAGATGAGAAGTCTTCTTTCTATGCATTTACATACCTTAAATTCATAATTCTTCCCTAAGGTAACCACTTTTTGTAGTTGTCTACAAAAGATATTTTATGTGTATATAAACATGAATATATGATAGATATTTCATCAATTTTAAGACTCAATTTTTTTTCATTCAAAATCTCTGATATAAAGGTGCATTTTAAAATGGAAAGCATCCTACAACCGTAACTGGAAGCAGTTTTCCTCAGTTACTAATTCACAAAATGATGCTGCATCTTCCAGATGCTCTAGGTATCTTGTATTTTTATTTACACATATAAAGTCATACTATATATCTAGTCTGGACCCAGCTATCATAACTTAGGAAGTCTTAGCAAACTTTCTTTATCAGCCCATTAATAAATGCCTCATTCATTTTCATAATTATATAGTATTTTGGGTATGGGTTAACCATAAATGGTTTAACCTATTATGAACACTGAGTTGTTTCTATATTTTCATGATTACAAACATATGTTGCTCTGAAGATTCTTATCCATATCTTACATATGTATCTTAAGATTATTTAGTAAATATTGCCATAGAATAAATTATGGGTAGAGTTGCTGGAACCTATCATATATATGCTTTTTAATATTGATAATTACTAATTTTTCTCTTAAATATCTCTGCTGCTTCATACTATCTTGATCAGTATAAGAAATTTTCTATTTTCTCCTCATTTTACAAATACTGGATATTATTAATCATTCTAATTTTGTCAATCTAATGGGTGAAAAGTAGAGTATCTTTGGGGTAAATACCCAGTAGTGCAATTGCAGGGTCATAGGGTAGACGAAAGATGAGAGACTGTGGACTCTGAGAAACAAACTGAGGGTTTTAGAGGGAGGGAGGTGGCGGGATGGGTGGGCCTGGTGGTGGATATTAAGGAGGGCACGTATTGCATGGAGCACTGGGTGTTATACGGAAATGAATCTTGGATCACTGAAAAAAAATAAAATTAAAAAAAAGAAAAGTAGAATATCATTGTTTAAATGTAATTTTCCTAATTATGAATGAGATTTCTCATGCTTATATCTCCTCTACAAATTATCTGTTCATATTCTTGCCTCATTTTTAGGAGGGGATTAGGTTGCATATTTCCTATTGATTTATGGAAGTACTTCATAAAGATGCATCTATTGTATATTATATCTGTTTTTTTCTCCCAATCATTTGTTTGTCTTATAACCCTGTTTACTGTGCATTTATCATGTAGCATACAAAATTTTTACATAGGCAAATGTTGTTTATTCATTCAAAATATACCTAATGATTGTGTGAGGTGCCAGGTACTGTTGTAGGTACTAGAGATAGAAAACAAATGAAACAAACTTACTGCCTGTTCAGAGCTTGCATCTAGTCAATAAAATAAATATTTTTATAAGTGCATTAGAAGGTATGGCAGAAGTTAAGTGAGGCTTGGGGATATTAATTGCTGAGAATTGTTGTATTTTGAAATAGAGTAGTAAGAGAAAGTTGCTCTGAGTACAGTTGATCTAGTGACATGCAGTGAGGGAATAAGTCATTCAAGCACCCTGAGGTGGGAGAGCATACCTGACACATCTGAAGACCATAAAGGTGGCTAGTGTGGATTAAGCAGAGTTAGTGAGGTGAAACAAAGTAAGAGATGAGATCAGGTTAGTAATGCGAGATAGATTATCTAGAGCCTTGTCAATCATAGTAAGGGATTTTACTCCTGAGTGGAATGGGGAGTGACTGGAAAGGAGTAACGTGATTATATTTGAATTTGAAAATATATCATAACTCCTATTTTGGAACTAGATCATAGAGGAGTAAGGATGAAAACAATGAGACTACTAATGACACTCTTTAAATAATACAGACCAGAGATCTTGATGGCTTGGATCAGGGCGGTAGCAGTGGAAATGATAGGAAACATTCAGAATCTGAATATTATTCTCCAGGTCAAACCAGAAAGATTTGCTTTATGGAATATTAGAGGAGAGATATCATGGACTATGAGAGGAAAGATAAGGATGACTCTAAAGTTTTTATCCTGAGCAAGTGTGAGAATGGAGTTGCTACATACAGAGATAGGAGAGATTTGGGGAAGCAGATTTGGTGGGAAAGATCAAGAGCATAATTTTCTGATTGTTATAAAAACTTGTTTTCAAAATAATATTATAAAAATAGACCTATGTCTTTTCTTCCAGTACTTTCATGATTTTGTTCTTTATATTCACATCTTTAATCCATGAGCTTTTCTGTATGTTGTGTGAGGTGAGGAAGTAACTTCATGTTTTCAAAATAAATTTCCAGATAACCCAACCCCATCTACTACAGGCTCCATCCTTTACTCATTGATTTGAAATTCCACTTAAATTTTTTCCTAAAATTTTTCATATATTTTTTTCTGGACTGAGCAAATGTTAACATTTATATAATGGAACTAAGTTACCATAACTCATATCTAAATTTATAATGACTGTCAGCAGAAAAATGTTTCAGTTGGCAAATATCCACAGTATATTGAACTCTTCAAGCAAGAAAGAGGCTTAGTTTCTTTCTGTATGCAGCTTTCAAGTATATTTCAGTAAGCAAATTCTACACTAAGATACTTGCAGAGTTGATAAAACAAAGAAATCGTGTATTTGAAATAGTCTGTTGTTTCTTTCAGATGTTATTGTTTTATCATATAATGGTGGCACATTGAAAAAAATAAGATTTTATAGCTCAGTCCTTACTTTGCACAGTTCTGATATGCACAGATTTGTTACCACAATTTACTTAAATAACATCAGTCCACAACAGCGTAGTTCAAACTTAAGTTACCATGGTCTGTTAGTTCTTCAGTCCATGAATCACAATAAACATAACTTGTGTATCATGATCGGTGAACAGTTATTTCACTTATTTCAAATTCTGTCAGTGATTAGTCACTGTGAAAATGTTATTCCCTTAATGCCCTAATAGCAAAGCATGTAGTTTTCTTGCCTCTTTGTCTCTCATTGATAAACCAGTGTGGAACTTTAAAAATATGGATACTCAAAAGAGAAAATTAACCAACAAAGATGAAAGTGCAGCAAAAATGGGAAGTGATAACACTGGAAGTGACATTTAAGGCTAATATAAATAGGGTTACAGACAAATAGCCAGCCATAGGAATATTGACACTGCCACCATTGAGAGACTTTAGAGGTGCAGACAAGGAAGTTAGTGAAAGCGAACTTAGCAATATATGACTTTTCTCTATACATGTATAACTTACATGAAGAAAGATTTTGAAGTTGTGGGAGAAACTTTCAAAGGTCATGGAATAATCATATTTTTCTCATTATTAAGATCTCTGTTACATGGTTTTAGCTTGCACCTTCATTTTTATAGTTCCATACTATTGCGCAAAGTGAGACTGCCTTTATTATAAAGTGAATAGAATTAAAGTTTCAGGAGACATAATAGTATGATTGGAGGATGTCAAGCATAAGAAAAAATTCTATAATTAGTGAGTTGTTAAAAACAAGGATACTAGTGTGGCAGTCCAAGAGGGTGGCATAAGAAGATACTGAATATACCTCTTCCCATGGACACATCAAATCTGTAGTTACGTAGGGAACAATTAATTCCCTCTGAAAGAGACCTGAAAACTAACTGAACAGAGACCTGAAAACTAACTGAACAGCTTCCTTCACAACAAGTAATAAAAGGGCCACATGATCGGGTAGCAGAGGCAGAGATACAGTCTCATCCAAAACCCCACCCCTGCTAAGGTGATCCACAATCAGAAGGGATCTTACAAATCTGGACCTCCTCCCTGAAGAGTTAGGGGTTCATGCCCCACATCAAGCACCCTGGGACCTATAACAGAGACCATCCTCCAAAACATCTGGCTTTGAAAACCAAAGGGGCTTACATCCCAAGGGCTGTGGGGGAACTGGGATGCATTTCTTAAAGGACTTGCATGCAGACTCACCCACCTCAGGAACCAGGGCAAAATCAGCAGTGCCTGTACTATATATGAAGGAGATTCATTTGCCAATATTAAAGCATCTGCCAGGGGGCAGGAGTATGTTGGAACTCTCTCTTTGCGGTTGGAAGTGCTGGCAGGCACCATTTTTTTACTCAGCCTTGATAGTACTGGCAAGTGTGACCAGCCCTGCACTCTCCCATTGCCCCACTAAAGATGGCAGGCAAGCACCAGCCCTAGATTCTCCTTTGGCCCTGCAAAAGAGCCACATACCAGTTCTGTGCTCTTCAGTGGCCCCCACAAAAGCCAGCAGGTGCCTGCAGTTCACACTGGAGTCACTCCTTAATCATCTGGCTCTGGTGGTCAGGGGGCTTGCGTTCCTAAATCTCACAAGACTGTAACCATTAGACAGACAGTTCTTGGCATGATACCACCACCCCCCACCTCCGAGCACTACACAGGGTACTGAAACAAATTCCCAGTCTGTCTGTGAAAAAGGCCTATTTACTTGTCTTGGAGCTTCAGCCTAAGGGGCAGACTTAAATTTTGGCATACAGCTAGAGGCTACAGTGGTGCTCTCAGGGAATGTAGGCTGGAGGATGCCATCTTTGCATTCTTCCTCAGCCTTGTTACAGCTTGCTGGTACCTCCCAGAAAAGATTGATACATTTGTCTGGAGCCCTGATTTTTTTCAACACCTCCAGATCCACTTACTTTGCAGGCCAACAAGGTTTACTATTGTGGTACTACAGGACCATATATATTTGCATACTTTTAGATTGCTACATGAGGATCTGGCTTCCAATCAGCCTGAAACTACGTGCTGATTGAGATTCTCCCCATTAGAACACTGGCAGGTCTTGGCACACCCTCAACAAATGCGACATACCAAGAATAAATTAGGCTTCCTAGGCAATTACAGAGGTTTGAGAGACAACAAGGAATTTAGGTCTAAGGTTGATGGATAAGGTGTATCTTTTACACAAGGCTACTCTTTCAATACTGGGGGAAGTAGCTGTTTTGCTGAATAATACAATAACTGAATTGAAAACTACATGGGGGGTGTTGAAAAGGAGATTACATGAAGCAGAAGAAAGTGCTCTAGAAGACAAGTGTGAAAAACTCACCCAAACAGAACATCAAAAAGGAAAAAAAATCTTAAAAGTAAAGATAGCTTAAGAGACCTATGAGACAACAGAAATCCCAATAACATTTGCATTGTAGGGGGTTGCAGAGGAGAAGAGAAAGATAAAGGAGAAGGAAACTTATTTGAAGAAATAATGGCTGAAAACCTCCCTAATCTGAGGAAGGAAACATTCAGATCAAGAAAGACCATAGAGACCTGAATAAGATGAACCCAAAAAGATCAGCACTAAGACACATCATAAGTAAACTGTCAAAAGTTAAAGAGAGAATCTTAAAAGCAGCAAGAGGAAAACCCCTTGTTATGTACAAGGGAACCCCAATAAGACTATAAGCAGATTTTTCAGCAGAAATTTTGTAGGCCAGACAGGAATGGGACAGTATATTCAAAATCCTGAAAGGAAGAAACTTCCAGACAAGAATACCCTCCCCAGCAAAGTTATCATTTAGAGTTGACAGAGAGAGAAAGATTTTTCCAGATAATCAAAAACTAAAAGAGCTCATTACCGCTAAATTGGCCTTACAGGAAATATTAAAAAGGGACTTCTTTAAGTTGAAAAGAAAAGTGCTTTAGTGACAAGAAAACATGAATGTATAAATCTTAAAGGTAAAAGTAAATATATAGTAAAGGTAATGGATCGATCACTTATAAATCTAGTACGAAATTTAAAGGACAAAAGAAGTAAAAGTAACTTCAAGTACAATAATCAGTTAAGGGATGCACAAAATGAGAAAATGTAAAATGTTACACCAAAAACATAAAATGAGGGGGGGAATAAAAATGTAGTTTTCAAATGTGTTCAGACTTAAGTTGCTATCAACTTAAAATAGATTTTAATATATCTAGGCTGTTATCTGTGAGCCTCTTGGTAACCACAAAGCAAAAACCTATAATAGATCCACAAATGATAATAAGAAAAGAATATAATAATACTAAAGAAAGTCATACAACCACAAAATAAGAGCAAAAGAAGAAGAAACAACAGAGAGGAACTATAAAACAACCAGAAAATAATTAATAAAATGACAATAGGTACATACCGATCAATAATTACTTTAAATGGACTAAATTCTTTTGTCAAAAGACATTGCATGACTAACTGGATTTTTAAAAAGACCCAGTTACAGGCTAACTACAAGAAGTTAACTTTAGGTATAAGAACACACCCAGACTGAAAGTAAAGGGCTAGAAAAAATATTCCACAGAAAGCTGGGATAGCTATACTTATAGCACACAGAAGAGACTTTTAAACAAAGACAATATTAAAAGACAGGATATTACATAATGATAAAGGGATCAATCTAACAAGAGGATATAACATTTGTAAATATTAATGTACCCAACATAGAAGCACTTAAATAAATAAAGCAAATATTAACAAACCTAAAGGGAGAAATTGACAGCAATGCAATAATAGTAGGCGACTTTAATATTCCACTTACATCAATGGATAAAGATTAAACAACATACTACTGAACAACCAGTGAGCCAATGAAGAAATCAAAGGAAAAAAATTTTTTTAAAGTACTTGAGAAGAATGAAAACAGAAACACAACTTGCGAAAATCTATGGTGTGAAGCAAAAGCTGTTCTAAAAGGGAAGTTCATAGTGATACATGCCTACTTTGAGGAACAGGAAAAATCTCAAACTAAATTTACACCTAAACAAACAACAAGAAGAAAAACAAATGAAGCCCAAAGTTAGTAGAAGGAAGGAAATCAAAAAAGGTCAGAGTAGAAATAAATAAAATAGAGACTAAAAAATCTTAGAAAAGATCAGTGAAACTAAGAGCTGGTTCTTTGAAAAGATAAGCAAAATTGACAAACCTTTAGCTTGACTCACCAAGAGAGGGCTCAGATAAAAAATTAAATCAGAAATGAAAGAAGGATTTACAGCTGACACCACAGAAATACAAAAGATCATGAAAGACTACTATAAATAATTATATGCCAAGAAATTGGAGAGCCTAGAAGCAATGAATATATTCCTAGAAACATACAATCTTCCCAGATTGAATAATGAAGGAATAGAAAATCTGAATAGACTGATTACTAGTAAGCAGTAATCCATATTGAATCAGTAATCCAGAAAATCTCCAAAGAAACAAAAGTCCAGAATTAGACAACTTCA
Organism: Ailurus styani; assembly: GCA_002007465.1. Classification (NCBI taxonomy): domain Eukaryota; kingdom Metazoa; phylum Chordata; class Mammalia; order Carnivora; family Ailuridae; genus Ailurus; species Ailurus styani. The sequence goes on from LNAC01000731.1 coordinate 384,592, forward strand.
CTGGTGAATTCTACCAAACATTTAAAGATTTAATATGTATCCTTCTCAAGCTTTTCCAAAAAAATGAAGAAGAGAGAACACTTTTGAACTCATTTTATGAGACCAGCATTACACTGATACCAACACCAGTCGAGGACACCACAGGAAAAAAAAAATTACAGGTCAGTATCCCTGATGAACATAGATGCCAAAATCCTCAAGAAAATATTAGCAAACCAAATTAAACAATACAACAATTAAAAGGATCATAGGGATGCCTGGGTGACTCAGTTGGTTAAGCATCTGCCTTTGGCTCAGGTCATGATCCCAGGGTCCTGGGATCGAGTTCCACATCAGGCTCCTTGCTCAGCAGGAAGCCTGCTTCTCCCTCTCCCTCTGCTGCTCCCCCTGCTTGTTCTCTCTCTCTCTCTGCATCTCTGACAAATAAATAAATAAAATATTTTAAGAAAAAGGATCATATACCACAATCAAGTGAAATTTATTCCGGAGATGCACAGATGGTTTACATCTACAAATCAGTCAATATGATACATCACATTAATAAAATAAAGTATAAAAATCATATGATCATTTCAATAGATGCAGAAAAGGTATTTGACATAATCCAACATCCGTTTGATAAAAACTCAACAAAGTGGGTATAGAGGGAATATATTGCAAATTATAAAGGTCATATATGAGAAACCCACAGCTAACATCATACTCAGTTGTGAAAAGCTGAAAGTTCTTCCTCTAAGATTAGAAACAAAACAAGCTTATTTTGATGAAGTCCCAAAAGTTCATTTTTGCTTTTGTTTCCTTTGCCTTTGGAGACGTGTCTTGAAAGAAGTTGCTGTGGCTGATGTTGAAGAGGTTACTGCCTATGTTCTCCTCTAGGATTTTGATAGATTTCTGCCTCATGTTGAGGTCTTTCATCCATTTTGAGTTTATCTTTGTGTATGGTGTGAGAGAATGGTCAAGTTTCATTCTTCTATACATAGCTGTCCAATTTTCCCAGCACCATTTATTGAAGAGACTGTCTTTTTTCCACTGGATATTTTTTCCTGCTTTGTCAAAGATTATTTGATCATAGAGTTGAGGGTCGATAGCTGGACTCTCTACTCTGTTCCATTGGTCTGTCTGTTTTTGTGCCAGTACCATGCTGTCTTGGTGATCACAGCTTTGTAGTAAAGCTTGAAATAAAGCAATGTGATACCCCCACCTTTGTTTTTCTTTTTCAACATTTCCTTAGCAATTCAGAGTCTTTTCTGGTTCCATACAAATTTTAGGATTGTTTGTTCCAGCACCTTGAAAAATGCTGGTTGAATTTTGATCAGGATGGCATTGAAAGTACAGATTGCTCTGGAAAGTATAGACTGAAGACAAATTTGCCTTTGTCTCCAAAGGCAAAGGAAACTAAAGTGAAAATGAACTTTTGGGACTTCACCAAGATAAAAAGCTTCTGCACAGCAAAGGAAACAGTCAACAAAACAAAGAGGCAACCCATGGAATGGGAGAAGATATTCGCAAATGACACTACAAAGGACTGATATCCAAGAGCTATAAAGAACTCCTCAAACTCAACACCCAAAAAACAGATAATCATGTCAAAAAATGGGAAGAAGACACGAACAGACAATTCTCCAAAGAAGACATACAAATGGCTAACAGACACATGAAAATATGTTCATCGTCACTAGCCATCAGGGAAATTCAAATCAAAACCACATTGAGATACCACCTTACACCAGTTAGAATGGCCAAAATCAA
>LNAC01000731.1:386423-417949 GCA_002007465.1 Ailurus styani
TTGGAAAACAGTGTGGAGATGCCTCAAAAAATTAAAAATAGAGCTACCCTAAGACCCTACAATTGCACTCCTGGGTATTTACCCCAAAGATACAGACGTAGTGAAAAGAAGGGCCATATGTACCCCAATGTTCATAGCAGCAATGTCCACAATCGCCAAACTGGAAAGAGCCGAGACGCCCTTCAACAGACGAATGGATAAAGAAGATGTGGTCCATATATACAATGGAATATTACTCAGCCATCAGAAAGGATGAATACCCAACTTTTGTATCAACATGGACGGGTCTGGAGGAGATTATGTTGAGTGAAATAAGTCAAGCAGAGAAAGTCAATTATCATATGGTTTCACTTACTTGTGGAACATAAGGAATAAAATGGAGGACTCTAGGAGAAGGAAAGGAAAAGTGAACTGGGCAAATCGGAAGGGAAGATGAACCATGAGAGACTGTGGACTCTGAGAAATAAACTGAGGGTTATGGAGGGGAGAGGGGAGAGATGATGGGTGAGCCTGGTGGTGGGTATTAAGGAGGGCACATATTGCACGGAGCACTGGGTGTAGTGCATAAACAATGAATCTTGGATCACTGAAAAGAATAAAATAAAATTAAGATGTTAAAAAAAAAGAGAAACAAAACAAGGATGCCTGTTTTTGCAGCTTTTTTTCAACATAGCATGGGAAATCGTAGCCAGAGCAATTAGGCACGGAAAAGAAAGGAAAGGTGTCCAAATTGCCAAGGAAGGAGTAAAAACTGTCACTATTTGCAGACAAATACATATTATGTGTGTATGTATATTTATAATTTATACTTATATTTAGAAAAAACCCTAAAGACTCCACCAAAAACTGTTAGGGCTAATAAATAAATTCAGGAAAGTCACTGGGTACATAATCAACATTCAGAAATCTATTGCATTTCTATATATTCTATATACCATATAATACCAACTGTCAGAAAGAGAAATTAAGGAAACACTCCCATTTAGAATTTGATCAAAATGAATAAAATACTTAGGAAAAAATTTAACTGAGGAGATGGAAAACCTATACTCTGAAAGCTATGACATTGATGAAAGAGATTGAAGAGACAAATAAATGTGAAGATATTCTATGCTCATGGATTGGAAGAATTAATATTGTTAAAATGTCCATATTACCCAAAGCAATATACTTCACTGCAATCCTCATCAAAATCCCAATGGTATTTTTCAAAGAAATAGAACAAACAATCCTAAAATTTCATGGAACCACAAAAGATTCTGAATAGCCAAAGCAATCTTGAGAAAGAAGAACAAAGCTGGAGGTATCATACTCCATAATTTCAAACTGTATTACATAGCTATCCATAGTAATCAAAATAATATGGTATTGGCATTAAAACAAACACACAGATCGATGCAATAGAATAGAGAGCCCAGAAATAAACCCATACAAATGTAGTCCATTAATTTATGATGAAGCAAGAATATACAACGGGGAAAGCACAGTTGCTTTAATAAATGGTGTTGGGAAAAGTTACAGCCACAGGCAAAAGAATGAAACTAGACTACTGTCTTAAACTATACACAAAAATTAACTCAAAATGGATTAAAGATTTAAATGTAAGACCTGAAACCATAAAACTCCTAGAAGAAAACAGGCAGTAAGCTCCTTGACATTGGTCTTGGCAATGTTTCTCTGGATGTGTCTCCAGAAACAAAAGCAATAAAAGCATAATAAACAAGTGGGACTACACCAAACTAATCTGCACAGCCAGGGAAGTTACCAAGTGAAAAGGCAACCTACTGAATGGGAGAAAGTATTTGCAAATCATATGTCAATAAGGAGTTAATATCCAAAGTATGCAAAGAATTCATACAATCATTAAAAATGAAACACAGAATCTAATTAAAAATGGGTAGAGCAACTGAACAGACATTTTTCCGAAGAATGCATACTAATGGACAACAGGTATATGAAATGTACTTGGCATCACTAATCGTCAGGGAAATGCAAATCAAAACCACGATGAGATATCACTTCACACCTGTTAAAATGGCTATTATCAAAACAACAAGTTTTAGCAAGTGTTGGCAAGGATGGGGAAAAATGGAAACCTTTGTGCACTGTTGGTGAAAATATAAATTAATACAACCACTATGAAAAATAGCATGGAGGGTCCTCGAAAAAATAAAAATAGAACTGTCATGATCCATCAATTCCACTTCTAGATATTTATCTAAAGAAAATGAAAACACTAACTTGAAAAGATATATGCACCCCATATATATTGTAGCATTATTTACAATAGTCAAGATGTGGAAGCAACCTAAGTGCTCATTGGTATATGAATGGATAAAGAAAATGTGGGATATATATACAATGGGATATTACTGAGCCATATAAAAGAATGAAATCTTGCCATTTGTGACAACATGGGTGGACCTTGAGTGCATTATGCTAAGTGAAATAAGTTAGAGAAAGACCAATACCATATGATCTAATTTATATGTGGAATCTAAAAATAACTAAATAGACAAAATATATAAAGAATGAGCTAATAGATGCAGAGAACAAAGTTGTGGTTGCCAGAGATGGGGGTGGAATATTGGAAGGTGGGTGAAATGGGTGAAGAGGGTTAAAAAGTACAGACTTAGCTATAAACTAAATAAGACATAAGGATGTACAGCATGGTGACTATAATTAATATAGAGTTAATATAGTTAATATAGTCTATTCGAGTCATGTCAAGCTTTTGCTTTGTAAATAGAATTTCCCTTCCCTTCCCTTCCCTTCCCTTCCCTTCCCTTCCCTTCCTTTCCCTTCCCTTCCCTTCCTTTCCCTTCCCTTCCCTTCCCTCCCCTTCCCCTTCCCTTTCCCTTTCCATTTCCTGTCCCTTTTCCTTCCCTTTCCCTTTCCTTTCCTTTCCCTTTCCTTTCCTTTCCTTTCTTAGAGTGATTTACAAGATTTCCAGCCAGTTGATGTTCTGAGTATGCTCTTTTTTTAAAAAAATTTTTCTTCTTGCTTACCTTTTTGGAAGCTCATTGTTTTCTCTGAAGGTGTATGAATGATAAAAACTTAGATAAAACTTAAACTAGCAAATTTTAGTCCTTTTCAGAAGCCCTGGTGAAATATTTACTTTCTTTATACAATTTAGAATATGTTCATAGAATAGTGAGAACTGTAGTGAGAAACCAAGTGCTAGCTGAAATTAACAGATTGGGGTTGTTTGTAGAACTTAACATACTTTATCATAAATCACCAGGAGCTTGTTTATTGCCTTTCAGGTTTACCATTAGCAGACTATAGGAATTTTCTTCTTGTTTTTCATTTTGATATATAAATGTCATTGGTTCATGAATAACAAGAACTATGATGGTTTATTCAAAGCTTTTCTGTGTAAACATCTAAGATGGAACCAATTCAATCCAAGATTTAATTGTGTACCTATTATGTGTGTAAAAATGTGCTAGATGTTTGATTTATAAGGATTCAGATCAAAATACATATATTCCCAGCCCAGTGGGATGTAAGGAGAAAAGAAATTAGTTGAAAAGGCTTTTGCCATAATGCAGAATCATTTAAGTCACAAACAGATGATCTTATTCACCTAAACAAGCATAAGCACTAAATGGAGAAGGAGGTATTCAGTAGATGATATGGAACACTGACTCTTTGTTGGAGAGGTCGTGATCCTAATGAGCAAAGCAGTGGACACTGGTAGATTTAGAGTTACAGCATGTTCCTGTTGTTATTGGGTAAACTTGTTTTAATTGTGAAAGTGGGTATGAATTCTAATGCTGTAGTAGAAGAAAACATAATGCAAAAGTTCACTGAGCAAAAACAGTTATATTTTTGTAACAGAGAATTGTACAGAGAATTGTCTCTGACCCCAAAGGAATGTTCAGTGTAGTTGAAGAGTCAAGACATGCATATGTGAAACCATTATTGATTTGACAGAATAAGAACCTTACCTACATTCTTAGCATAAGCTTTCTTTGTTCTGGAAGGTTTCATGGAGGATATGGGATTTGAGATGTTCACTGAAGGATTGCTAGGCTTATTCATGTTAAGATTAAATTTACTTTTTACAGTATAACCTATTGTAACTATTGTTTGACATAATTATAAGCAGTGAATTTCATTGTAGCATACTAGGGATAACAATCACAGATTGAAATCAGACTATCTGGATCCAAATGCAGACTCCACAACTTATTAGTTGCAACACTGTAAAATGAGATAGAGTATTTCTTACCAAGGTGTCAAGGATTAATGAGCTAATACATCTGCATATTGTAGAAATAGCATGAACTCTGGAGTCTGACAGACCTTTGTTCATATTCTAATTCTGCCACTTGCTAGAGCCATTAGGCACTTGAATTCTCCAAGATTCAGTTTTCTCATTTATAAGCACAGATAATAAAGCCTAACTCAAAGAGCTATCATGATGATTAAACACAGCATTTTCAAGTTAAATTTCTACAAGTGATTAAACAAAGCATATTATGTAAAGCAGAGTGCCTGACATAAAATAAAAGCTCTATAAATAATGCTATGTTGTTATACAATCTACATCATGTAGAGACTCAGTTTTATCTTCTTATTCGTGGTTTTAGGGTGAACCTGGTCTGCCTGGATACCCAGGAAACCCTGGAATCAAAGGTTCTAGGGGAGATACTGGTTTGCCTGGATTACGAGGGACCCCTGGAGCAAAAGGACAACCAGGCCTCCCTGGATTCCCTGGTAACATTCCTTTTCTTAAATGCTTCCTTCTCTCCTTCCTATCTACTCTAACTCATACCACAGAGCAACTTCTTATTTGGCAGACTGCGGTTCTATTTTCCAATGAGATACTGACTAGCAACATAATCTTGAACCACCTCTTTTAACTTTTATTTGCTCAAATTTCTTTCTGTATAAAATGAGAATGAGTATTACCAGCTCAGCAAGACAATAGCCTGTGGGAAAAAACTGTTCAGTAGAGCATTTTTCAATCTTTGACTGCTAGCCACAAGTCAATTAAGAGGCCTTACTATTTTTGTAGGTGATAATATCCACTATCAAACCTTAGTTGGCCGCTGATTCTCTTAGAAAGTTGTGCTCAGGCACACAGTTGGGTGGCTGTTGGTAGGACAACTGTTCAGTTCATTTATATGACAAGGACTGAGTCATGCAAGCAAAGGGACTTAGCATTATAGTCAAGTAGGTAGCCTGAACTACCTTGTTATATATCTGCTCTGGTTATGCTTGTATTTAATTTGTTTGTTTGTTTGTTTGTTTTTTGATTGCACAGTGGCATGGATAGAGTGGGCCTTTGGTTATCTTTTCCTTAATGTTTTACTGAAGTATAATGTAGAGTAAAATGTACAAGACTATAGATGAGCTCTCACCCATATATATATGTGTGTACCCACCATACATACCAAGATATAAAATAGTTCCCTTGCCCCATATAGTTTTACCCATGCCCCTTCACAGTGAAACCACCTCCCAGGGTAACCACTACTGTGATTTCTATTATCATCAAGTAATTTCACCTAGTTTTGAAATTCATATAAATAGAATCATACAGTATATATCCTTATGTCTGGCTTCTTTCACTCATGTCTGTAAGATTCATTTATCTTGTTGCATGCGTCAGTAGGGTTTTTTTTAATAACTACTCTGTAATATTCCATTGAATAAATACATAAAATCAATTACCCATTCACCTGTTGATGGACTTCTGGGTTGTTTCCAGTTTGAGACTATTTTAAAAAGATGCTGTTAACATTCTTTGACATGTCTTTTGGTGGATGGATACACATACTCATTTCTCTTAGACAATAACTTCATAGTAGAATTACTGAATCATAGAGTAGGTATACATTTAACTTCAGTAGATGGTGCCAGTTTTCCAAAGTGGTTTTTCAAATTACAGTCTCACATGCAGTGTATGAAATGTTCATGGATGGCTCCTGGTGGCTTGTTGTGATTATATTGTGGTTAGTACTTTGTACTGTGAAATGTTCAGTTGCCCATGTCCTCACCTCATTTGGTATTGTCGGTCTTTTTAATTTTAGCTGTTCTGGTGGGTACATAGAAGTGTCTCATTGAAGTTTTAATTTACATTTTTAAATGACTGACAATATTAAACACCTTTCCATATATTTACTGGCCATTTGGATAGCATCTTTTTGAAATGCCTGTATCATGTTTTTTTGCTCACATTTATTGCATCGTTTGCCCTTTTTCCTTATTGATTCAGAGCAGTTCTTTATATATTCTGGATATGAGTCCTTGCCAGATACATGTATTACAAATACGTTCTTTCTGTCTCAGATTTGCCTTTCATGCCTAATGGTGTTGTGTGATGACATTTTCTTAATACTGTTGTGTTACGAACAAAAGTTATTTTTTTTCAAAAGTTAATTTTAATAAAATTCAGTTTATTACTTTCCTTTCAGAGGTAGTGCTTTTTGTGTCCTATTACACAATATTTGCCTATTAAAGTTTATGGAAATATTATTCTGTTTTTTTTCTGTAACATTTAATATTTAAGCTTTTATATTTAGGTTTATGATTTGTTCCAATAAAAATATTTTTACAGTGTGAAGTAGGGGTCAAGGCTCATTTTCTTAAATACAGATATTCAATTGCTCCACACTGTTTTTTTTTTCTTTTAAAGAACCTGAGATCTTCTGTTCTTCTGCTCATCAAAAGACACCATTAAGGAAATGAATAGGGAAGCCACAAAATAGGAGAAAATACTTGCAAAACATATATCTGACAAATGACTGATATCTGGGATATACAAAGAACTTCTACAATTTAATAATAACAAGATATACAATCCACTTTTTTTTAATGGGGAAAACTTTGAACAGACGTTCACAAAAGAAGATATATGGGTGGCCAATAAGCACATGAAAAGGTGATCAATATTACTAGCTATCAGAGAAATGCAAATTAAAACCACAATGAAGTAGCACTACATTCCTACCAGAATGGTTATTATTAAAACAATTGATATCACCATATGTTGTACAAGGATCTGGAGCAACTGGAATTCTGAAATATTGTTGTGAGTGTCAAATGGATTGGAAAGTTTTTTTTTTTTAATGAGGTGCACCATATGCCTACTCTTACTCAGCTGTTCCATTCCTATCTAGGTATTTATCCAAGATAAAGGAATACATATATCTGCAAAAATACCGGTGCCGAAATATTCATAGCAGCATTACTCATAATAGCTAAAAACTGAAAGTAGAACAGGTTTCCATAAATAGAATATTTATAATACCTAAAACCTGGCAATGATCCAAATGTCCAACAGTAGATGAATGTTTTAAAAAATTGATATACCCATACAGTGGAATCCCACCAATTCTACCAGTGTAATATTGTGGTGATTATTTTTATTATGAATATACCAGCCTGTGGATAAATCACTTTAAAACTTAAAATTACTCCTTAAAATATCCGCAAATACCAGCATCTTCCTTGTTTTTTTCCCCTATTCTTCACTGTTTCTGTGCTAACACTATAAATTGTAATTTTGAGTTGTAATTCTTAAAGCAATGCAGTTTTTCTTTTATTACTAAATTTAACTCTTTATTCTAGGAACCCCAGGACTTCCTGGAGCAAAAGGTATTAATGGTCCTCCTGGGAACCCTGGCCTTCCAGGAGAACCTGGCCCTGTAGGTAAGTATAAAACCTAAGGATTAGTTATAAAATTAAGACTCATATTCATTTTGGGAAAGTCAGATCATTTCTGGGAGCTGTGAACATTTTTAAGACAAGGAAATATGGTGATCATTCACTTAGTTCTACTTGTTAGGTACAAAGTGAACAACTCTTTTTTTTTTTAAGTGAACACCTCTTAATAAAAGTTACTTAAAATTACTGCTTTGGAAACTTATTTGGGGGGCTCTTTCCAGGGAGAGTTATTTCAAGTATCCTGCAATTAGTGGAAGCTCTGGTATTTTTCAGAATGGCAAAGTGTAGCACTGTTGTTTACTGAATTCTAAATTAAGTCACTTTTCTGGCCCCACATATGAGGCCTATAATAGCACCCCATTCCACCTCCACATCTTTCCTTGATATTCTAAAGCTAGATTAAAGTGAGAAAGTGAAAGTTTTTGGATACTGAGTGAATGATAGATTTCTTCCGTATTCTTATCAGCCTTTATTTCTTCTATGCTTCTTTTTCACAAGATTTTGTGATTTAAAGGGGTGTCTCAGAGGTACTTTGTGTCATTTGGATAAAGCTATTTGATATTAGATTGGAAAGAATGGGGAATATGGAAGGAAAGAGAATTGGGAGGATAGATAAAACCTGCTGTACCCTGTGCTTTAGGTGGTGGAGGTCGTCCTGGGCCACCAGGACCTCCAGGTGAAAAAGGCAACCCAGGTCAAGATGGTATTCCTGGACCAGCTGGACAGAAGGGTGAACCAGGTGCTATATTTTTTATCGTTCCTAATTTTCTAATTCCTTCCTTGTTTTCTTTAACTTTTGCCCTTTTTTTTACCCACAATGAAATTATATCTTCTTTCTTAACCTCTAAGCTACTATACACTTTTCCCTTCCTAAGTATCTTCTTGAGTCTGTACTGAGAATATTACTTCACATTTATCTATCAAGTTGTCTCCTTCTTGTAAAAAACTCTGTATCCTTTCTTGCCCAGTTTTTCATGTGAAGAAGTTACCCAGCTGTTTTTATCTTTTCTGGATGACCTTGTTTCACTATGCAATCTATATTCCATTTATACATCTATGTGTATATAAAGATATATTTAACACTTATCACATGTAAAATATGTTTTTATAGTTTTCTAATGTTAGAATTATGGTTCCACGTTGGAAACAAATCTTCTGTATCTTTTGTATAACATTATAGCACTCAGTAAAAAACTGAATGATCCAAATAATTTGTCCTTATTTCATTTATTATTATCTATTTGAGAATTTTGGTTTATGCTCTGACAGGTCAGCCGGGCTTTGGAATCCCAGGACCCCCTGGACTCCCAGGACTTTCTGGTAAACTTTAATAAAACATAGTAGATCAGTCCATATAAAGAGAATGTGTTCCAGTACACTTGTTTTTCCAAGTCCACCATTTACTGTTATAAAATGCACATACAACCCCAGAAAACGCAAAGCTAAAGTTATATCTTAAAGCAGTTCTTAACATTTACAATTTAGTAGAAAGAGTTGTGCTATATAAAAATGCATTCTTAAAGAAATTTACACCTAAATATCCCTTCATTAATTTCATAAGTAACTGCTGAGGAAATGATAAAGAAAGCAAATTTGTAGAAAGATGTAGGTCTCTCTCACTAAATTTTTTAAAAGTCTTTCAGCTAGAAAACAAAACAAAACAAAACACTCTTTTCTCCCCATGGAAACAAAAACAAGGTAATATTAGGAAACTCTGTAGAAATATGTACCAGTAATAAAAAGGGAAAATTTCATATTAATATGCATCTTGCATTTTGGGTTGGTATGTGCTCATACACATCTTTGTGCCCTCTATTGTTCTTACTTTCACTGTAAGCACCAAAGCATTAATTGAATGATTGAATGTGTGTACAGATATGCCTGTTTATGTTCTGAAATGAACCATTCTCAAATCATTAGCTACTCTATGGAAATTTTTTCAAACTACAGCCATATTGCCTAGAAATTCCTATATCCTTCCCATGATCCCAATGTCAAAATCATTGCTTTAATATGCCACTGTTAAAGCGCTTTCGGGCATGTTGGTGGTGTAGAAAAAATGTCGAGAATAGTTTGTCTGGGTTAGGATTCTGAATCTTGAATAGAATTGTCTTCAGGGACACACAGCAACTGCGGAAGATCCTTATCCTCATTACTCTCAAAATTAATTTGTTTAAGGAATTTCCTCTAGCCATCTCTAATCTGTTCATGCCAATACTTTAAACCTTTCTATTTTTTCTTTTCTTTTTTTTAACAGCCATAAAAGTTATTTATTTATTTATTTATTTATTTATTTATTTATTTATTTTATAAATTTTATTTTTATTCTCTTATTTTCTCATAGCTACTGATCATGTGATCATTGCTCTGTGTCCTAATACAAAGGGTATCTTTCAGGATCCAAACTGTTATTGTTTTTATATTTCTATACATACTCTAATAAATATTTCTGATAACAGTTGAATATCTTTCATAAAAGGAATGGGTTTTTTGGATGGCTGAGGGATTTGGTGGGAGATAGAAATGATCCTAGCAAATCCCATCATTTGTTCTAATAAGAATGAGTAGATTTAGCCTCAGAGGCAAGCCTAATACAGGCAGTATCATTTAATGTGTTTCCTAATGTCACTTTGCTTTCATAGGTCAAAAGGGTGATGGAGGATTACCTGGCATTCCAGGAAACCCTGGCCTTCCTGGTCCAAAGGGGGAACCAGGCTTTCAGGGTTTTCCTGGTGTGCAGGGTCCCCCAGGCCCTCCTGGTTCTCCGGGTCCAGCTCTGGAAGGCCCTAAAGGCAACCCTGGGCCCCAGGGTCCTCCTGGGAGACCAGGTATGTACATGAGTGGTAGGGGAATGGTCTGTATATTAATTAATTTATTTCATTTTGCTGGCAGGTTATTCAGTCTTTAGGACTTTAGACTCTGTAAGAACTCCTTACTAGTAAATAACTTGGTTTATACCTAGCTCCATCCATTTCTGTGGCATCTAATAATTCTTCTCAGTAACATCTTTCATCATTTACTTAAAGTTGCTAAAATAAACGAACTTGGAGGAATAAAGGAAGTAGTGGATTTATTAGTCTTTTTAGCAAACATTAAACTGTACTGATAACCTGGCAGCAAAATGACATCTGCATTTTTAATGTGAGCTTCCCAGCATGTCATCACAGAAATCATTTTAGTGATCACCCCATAGATGCTTGTGGTCCATACCAAGTGTTGCTATGGTTCTCTCATATGATCAGCAAATGTCACCAAGCACAATAAAAAAATTTTATCTTCTCTAGGAACTAGGCAATCAAATTTATCTACAACATCACAGCATGATTAAATTGAATAGCGATCTCTTCATACCAGCTTCATGTCTCTACCTCATTTGTCTTGTGTTAACTGCTCTTGTAGTCTCAATTTTGCATCCAATGTTCACTTTTCACTTTGTGTATGTGCTGTGTCACTTCACTTTGCTATTTGGAAATGCTCGTTTTCATTTGGGATTAATGTTGCTGAGCCCAACCACTGTTGACTGATTATTAACAGATTTTTGGGACTTGATATTTAATTTTTATATTTTGAGAAATTAAAAACTTGGCCCTCACTGATTTAAAATAGTAAGAGAAATCCAAGTTTAAAGAAACAAAACAATTGTCCTTTTAGCCTTTGAAAGTCTCTGACTCATTTTTAAAATGTATTTAAAAATAAAAATCTCCATTTAAATTACCATAAACTCTGAAGTGATTGGAATTAATTTTAAGAAGATAATACTCTGAAAACATGAATCAAATGGGATCACATACTTTGTTCAGAGGATCATTTTCAAAACCAGATTTTATCTTATCTGACTTGACTGTTCATAGAGGGTGTTCAGAGTTTTACCTTGTTTCACTATTGAAGAAAACCAGTGAAAACTACCTCAGCCATATTAACTCTTGCATGTAAAGAATTGACACCAGTGTCTTGCTTGGTTATGCGTGCAATAATTACAAAATAAACCAAACTGTTATCATTTTTTATATTTTAATTGGCAGTCTGATTATTTGTTCTTTACTGGTAATGGAGCTCACTGTAGAACATTTTTGGGAAATTTATCAACATAAAGTCATTAGTCACAAAGGTGCTTTTAAAAATTTACTGTTTCTAAATGGCAGGAAGAACATCTACCTGATAAGTAGTTTGTGACTTCTCAGTTTGTTCATAAACTAAAAATTAAAATGGAGTTTTAAACCAAATTGATCTTAGAATTATTTATTTTTGAGCTCATGGTAATAATTATTATAAAAAAATTTTTTGCCTTTCAAAATATGTTACATGTGCTATCTTTATTTTAGTGCTGATGCTAAGTGGTAATAATTTGGTTTATCTACAGTGCATGAATATGAACTTCCAGAGTATTCTTTTATTGAATTAAAGTTTAACTTGAAAGAAGAGTAATGCTTTAGTTTCTTGATATTGCTAACAATTTTGATATTTTTCCTTTTTGTTAATGATGACATTGGGCCTTGGTGAACTTTGATCCCTATCCAGGTCCTCCAGGTTAGCTCCTTAACTGCAAAGTAGTAACTGAATGAACTTTGAAACTTTTCTTAAATTTATATATATATATATTTATATTTATATGTGTGTGTGTATATATATATAGTTATACATATATACATGTATATCTATACATATATATGGTATATGTATATAATTCTGTATATGATTCCTCTCTCTCCATATATATACACACACATATATATACATATTTATACATACACCTCTACCTACTATTTTCAAGTACTTGCATGTATTTTCAGAGCATATATGCCAATTCAGTTCTTACATGTTGATCTACCTGTGAAAGTTGAAAGAACTGTAGAGTCCATTGTTTCTGTCTATTGGAATAACCCAAAATTACCTAGTTAGGAAAACTAATTCAACATTTTAAATTCATATATTTTTTGTCATTTTTAGTCAAAAATTTATAGTACCCAAAAGCATATTGTATAATATTTTACCTTTACCTTCAGAGTAGAGTTCTAATTTCTTATTTTTGTTTTAGTGTAAATGAAATCAGACTATCCTTCAAAAAGGCAATCTTTTTTTAACTTTTTATTTAAATTCCAGTTAGTTAACTTACAGTGTAAATTAGTTTCAATTACAGTTTAGTGATTCAAGGTTTCAATGACAATTTAGTGATTCAACACTTACAAACAATAGCCGGTGCTCATCACAAGAAGTGTACTCCTTAATCCCTATCAACTGTTTCACAAAACATCAGGTTGTTGTCTATAATTAAGAGTCTGTTTCTTGGTTTGTCTCTCTTTTTTTCCCTATGCTCATTTGTTTTATTTCTTAAATTCCACGTATGAGAGAAGTCATATGGTATTTGTCTTTCTCTCACTGACTTATTTCACTTATTCACTTAGTATAATACTCTCTAGTTGTATTCATGTCATTGCAAATGGCCAGATTTCCTTCTTTTTATGGCTCAGTAATATTCCAGTGTGTGTGTGTGTGTGTGTGTGTGTGTGTGTGTGTGTGTGTGTGTGTGTATTACATCTTCTTTATCCACTTATCAGTCTATGGACATTTGGGCTCTTTCCATAATCTGGCTACTGTAGATAATGCTCCTATAAGCATCAGGGTGCATGTATTCCTTTGAATTAGTATTTTTGTATTCTTTGGGTAAATACCTAGTAGTGCAATTGCTGAATCATAGGGTAGTTCTAGTTTTAACTTTTGAGGAACCTCCATACTGTTTTTTCCATAGTAGCTGCACCAGTTTGCATTCCCACCAATGGTGCAGGAGGATTCCCCTTTCTCTGTATCCTTGAAAAGGCATTCTTTTTTAAACAATAATATGTATTATCAGATCCTGCAAATATGCAATTCTTAACTTGCCACAACTCTTGTAATTTTTCAAACCATCCCATCTTCACATTTGGATTGTCACTAAGTTCTAAATTCTCCTGCTATGAAAGTGAAGTAATAGGTACACAGTAAAAAAAATTCCATACAACCAACACAAGTTAGAAGCCTATTATTCTTATTTGAATCATATGCATATAAACATTACATACCAAAGAACAGTTACCAGGAGCTGTCCAATGGAAAATTGCTGATTCACAGTGAAAGATGTTAACCTAATTAGGAGTAAAAGGAACCACAAATATCTGAATGTGTTCATTATTTCAAGATAAATAGACCTTTTCAAATTTCTAGGGAGGAACTAAAATGGGGAAAAGGTATATTCCTGAGTTCTGACTGTAGGGAATGGCAGGAAATATTCTTTTATGAATTAAAAATTCACAGTTTTTCAAGATTGTTTTTAGGAAGCCATCTCTCTATCTGAACAGATTCCCTAGTTACTTACTAATACTTACTACTTTACTCCTTCCACAAACCCATAATTACATAGAGCCATAGCGTATCTGATCTAGAAAAGACCTAAGTTTTACACTTTTCAAAGAGATACTACTCACCAGACACTTGTTAAAGATGGCAAGACAGGTTTTATTTAAGGCTATTACAGTAGGGGAGAGACAGTTGCAATAGGGGAAAGAAACTGAGCTCAAATGAATAAAACAAGGATAAATGGGGATTTATAGTCAACCAGCAGAGTGAGGGAGTCAGTGGATCAAAAGTTATTAACATGAAACTTTAAGGGTAGGTAGATTCTTGCTAAACTGGCCTAATAGAATTCTTGCTAAAGTCAGGCCAAAGACTTAGACATCAAGGTTGGGGGATAAGGGACTTGATCAGATATCAACAATAGGGGGGACTCTCCATAAACTAAAGGATTCTTGCAAAAAGTAGACTTCAGTATACCAAGAAGAGGGCCCAAGGATGAGACCTAGTTGAGAAGAAGGCTCACAGGAGCCTGCCTAAAGTTTAGTCAAGGAGAGAATCTTCGTCACATATGAGAAGACTGAAGGCCCAAAGATGTTAAGAAGCTTGCTCACAGTCATACTGTTTGTCACTGCATAACTGGGAATCTGACTTAGGGCTTCCCAGTGCTCTGTTAAATGTCTGTTTTACTAGTAACATATATCATCCTCTGACAAAGGCACTTGTATGGCTCAATGATTATGATCTGGCTTCTTACTCTTGTTATAAATATAATAAGTGATGAAGAAAGGCTGCTTCTGCTATTTTAGGATATTCTTGGTTAGAGCAGACTGGACCTTGCCTCCACTCTCTTGTTTTCTGTTACCTCATAAATTCCATCAATCCCTATTAACTGCTTCTCGTGTTTTTCCTAAATGGATGTCATCAAAAAGATTAAGACAAGTGCATACTATTTAACTATCATCATGATAAAGAGAAAACTTAGGGCATACTTTGAAGTAATTTTGAGTACTCCCCTGTCTGACTTACATAGAAGTCTGTCTGCCTTGATCACTTCCAGATTTTAGTGTTGGCTAGAAGATTGCTTTCTTCTGAGGCACTAGAATATATTCAAAGAAGAAACAGGGAAATAGCCATATCACTTTAAAACCAACTTGACATCTTATTTACCAGATGTACTCTAAATTACATAGTTATTGGAACCTGGTATCTACAGTGTTCTCTTTGCAACAGTGGAAACTGGATTTAAAATTGATGAGCTCTCTGTGTTATACACAACTGATGAATCATTTAACACTAAATTGAAAACTAATGATGTACTATGTGCTGGCTAATTGAATTTAAATAAAAATAAATAAATAAAGTAAAATTTGCCAATCAGTGCATCAGCTTATCTTTACTTATTACCACTTATGAACAAGACTTTAGGTTTTTTTATTTTTTCAGTTAAACTTTGTTAGGTCATTTGAGAAATGATTGATCAAGAGCTTCATGTACAAAATTGACTTGGCATATAAGTCATTAAATTTTTATCTCTTAGAAATTAAGATCTTAGAAGTTTTGCTATGATGTGATCTGAAGTTTGTTACTTACTCAGACCAAAATACATATTTCATGATATTTTTCTAAGCATTCTTGTTATTGGTCCTTCTATAGCAAATACATATATAAAATGTCTACTCAAATTCAGAATTATCTTAGGTAGGAATTCTATTTCATTTAACTAATTGTGTGGCCAGACTCTCAAACTGTGGTCTTGAATCAGTTTGCTGTATGTGGTTTAGAAACCGTTTAAACAAACAGAAGCTGATTTTTAGCCATCTGAATTTCAAATTATCAAATGCTTTAAAAGTTTTATTACCTGGCAGCAATAACAATGTTTTATATTTATGTGACATGCCTCCGTTTACAGCATATGATGTACTTTCATTAAAAGCTCCTTAAAGGCAGAGTAAGGGTGTAGCTAATCTTTGTGTTCCCTGTAGCACCTTGCACATGGCGGATGGCAAGTCTATATTTTTTAAATGGAATTTGATCTTTAAAACAACTCTATGAGGGAGGTTATGGTAGATAACACTGTTCCCATTATGTGGGTGATAAAACAAGCTTAGAGAGACTGAATTATCCACAGTCCCACAGATGTAAATAGTAGAACCAAGAACAGACCCTAGGTCTTCTAATTCCTAGGATTCAATGCTCTAGCACAATTTATTTTCTCTGCTAAGCTCAGTGTTTATAAATCATAGCAAGACTTCTAAGGAAAGGAAATTGTATTTATAGTTAATTAACATTAACCAAGAGTTGTCCTATTTATAGGCTTTTTATCTTTTTATTTAATGATCCTTCTTTTAATAGTTAATAGCCTGATTTAATATGTGCATTGAATAATAAGGTAAATGTGATATTTTCTGTGGTTTGGGGTGTAGGATATTGCATGTCAAAATATTTTTAATGTACCCCTTCACTGATGGTCTTCACATTTTTGGAAAATTTGGCTCTTTAACATTCAGTGGTGAACGAATGCATATTGGCTCTTTATCTTTGAATAACTTCTTATAAGTAGTAATTCACAGAAGAAAACTTCTTGATGAATTATGAAAAAAATCAGAATGTGGCTACATAGAATGATTTTCAAAGAAGGCAAATAAAAGTACAGTTGGTAATGGCCATTGTGTACTTTTATTTGAATTTCTCTATTTAGTCACTTGTATTTTTGTCTAATGAGGCCTTTAAAATTAACTGTACCTCTTTGAGGTAGTCTGAACATATCAAGAAATTTGCACCTTGAGTTATTACTACTAAGGAAGGCAGAGGCCCAGATAAATGTAAGCATTTATCCAGAATTATCCCTTTAAGAACGGAATGGAAGGTAATCAGTGAAATGGTACTGTCTTACCAACTTTAATGTTTGAGATGCTAACTTTTGGAAAGCCACAGTAGCAGTGTTAACATGGTATCTTCAGTAGAGTTTTCCATTTTTTGGATTAATGAAAACCAGCAGCTTATTTCCTATAATAAGCTCTATACGAAAATGGCTGTCTGTGCTTCTGTATGGTTCTGTTTGCATACTGATTACACTGTAGGTATGAGAAATGCTGGCAAAGAGGATTATTGTTTAACTTGTGCTATAATGTGAACCACTTCTAACTCATAATCTTATTTTGTACTGTGTGATGTCTGATACTGCTAACATCGATCTTTGGGCTTTGGTGAACTCTGATCTTCCCAGGTTTTCAAGGTTAGACTCTTCACTGGTCAATTCTTTTTTTTTTTTTAATGTTTTGTATGTATGATAAGAGAAATGCACCTTTTTTTTTGCTGTAACTCAGAATTCATTGAAGAGGGCTGTTATCCTCAAATACTACCTGCTCTGGTATTTAACATATTGGTGAAGGTAATGTGACTTGTTTATAATCAAGTTTGAAATGACATTAGGTCTTCGTAGTTTCAATTATTTATAACTGGTAATCCATATGTGAAGACATGTTGAATTTTAAATGAATATGTTATCTTTAAGACTGAATTAAGATTTTTAGACAGGCATCTAGCCTGTTTGTAACCTCTGCATATTGATTTTTGTTGCATGACGTTGCTCCTGATATGTGTTTATGTGGCTATTTTCAAAAATGGAAGAGGGTTACTGTTGAGTACTATTAAAAATAAAATGTATATGTCCCTTATATCATTAGCAAATCATTAAATTTGAGGTACTCCAGAGTGGCAGGTCTGAATTAATATCATGTAAATTACCCAATATTTTCTTTAAACTGCAGAAAGGACAATGCCCATAACATGCTTAGTTGTTTTTTTTTCAAATATTCTGATAACTTTTCAGACTGGAGAAGAGGATCATAAAAGATTCCCTTTTTTCCCCATCTTAACCTTACTTCCTCATTGTTAGGCTGATTAACAAATAGTTTATATTTTCCCAAAAAAGACGATTTAGTACCTGATTTCTAGTCCAAATTATACATTATGGATGAAACTAATAATTTTTCTTAGAAAACCCTATCTATGGGTGAGAACCCAGCAGTTGCTCTTGTTTGTTCACTTTAGTGCAAAGTACTCCAACCCTTTATGATTGGGAAGGGATTTTCTAAGTGTGTCTGCCTGGTTGCTGGCCTTCCGTGACTATATAATTTAAACTGTTTAAAGATAAAACAATTGTTATACTGTTGTGGACCTGCTCCCTCTTTCTCATGTGCCAGATAGAATAGTGTTATATTATGAAATCATGTAGAAATAGCTGAAAGATTTAAAATGGGCTTATATTTTAAAGATATGTTCTTACTTTCAGTTTTACTAGTAATGAAGGTAATAGTAGTAATAATAATTTGTAAAAGCCTCTTACGTAATTCTTACTATATACCAGGTACCATGTTAAGTAATTTATACATATTATCTTATTTAATCCTCGGATCAACCTGATGAAGTAGGTACTATTCTTATTTCCATTTTATTTTTTTAAAGATTTTATTTATTTATTTGACAGAGAGAGAGGGGTGGGGAACACAAGCAAGGGGAGTGGGAGAGGGAGAAACAGGCTTCCCGCGGAGCAGGGAAGCAGATGCGGGGGCTGGATCCCAGGACCCTGGGATCATGACCTGCGCCAAAGCAGATGCACGTGTAATGACTGAGCCACCCAGGCACCCCTCTTATTTCCATTTTAAAGAGGAGGAAATTTCCATTTTAAAGAGGAGATTAATAAACTTCCTAAGGTCTAACAGCTAATAATTATTAGAGCTGGGATTCCAGCCCAGCATTCCAGCTCCAGAGTCCAGCATTCTTAATCCAGCTTTGTTAGCATGTAGTCATTGATTCTAGGTTGTAAGAGTATTGGAAGGGAACTAAAGTCTGAATTCTATCTCAGATCAGAATGATGACCCTCTGTCCATAGGTAAGCATGAACTCAAGTATTCTAAATTCATTTGCCTATGATATTTCCTTCAAAAATAATCATTACATACCTTCCTTTTTTGTTGAAACCAATGAAAAACTAAGGTTACCAAAGAAGAAAATGTGTAAGTGCTAACTGTTGCCTGTTCATCATTTAATGCTTTATACTTAGTTTCTTAAGGCAGAACTGGTTGGTCTTAGCTTCAGCCACTGCTTAGCAAGCAAGTAACAGCTATTTCCCACTTAGTGACAAAAGATGTGGTCACTGATAAGATCTTGTTGGTTGTTTAATGGACCTGATATCTTTATTTAGAATGAAAAATTAAAACATAGTATAAGGAAAAGAGCTTAGCAAAATCCTATTTTAAATAATTTTATTTACAAGACACATGCAGAATTTTTCTTAAGAAATATTTAAAATGCAAAGATATGAAAACATTTTTAAAATAAATTCAAAAGTACTGTATTAAATTAATAAATTTCTGACACTAAAATATTACCACGTATTAGTAAGCATGTCACTAAATGAAGTTAAACAGCTTGTCTAAGTATCTTAATTGCATAGTAATAAAAGCTAAATGAAACTACTTACAAATACTACTTACAAAATAACTACTTATAAGTAAAGCAATCTACTGTTAATCACAATGTGACAAATGACTTGAATCCCTGATTGCCCTACAGTAGTGATTCTTAAAGTGTGATCTGGAACCAGCAGCTTTAGTTACAGGGCAATTGTTAGAATGCACATTTGTCCATAAGAGATTTTTTTAAAAATATTTTATTTATTTATTTGACAGAGAGAGAAAGAGAGATCACAAGTAGGCAGAGAGGCAGGCAGAGAGAGAGGAGGAAGCAGGCTCCCTGCTGAGCAGAGAGCCCGATGCAGGCCTCGATCCCAGGACGCTGAGATCATGACCTGAGCCAAAGGCAGAGGCTTTTTAACCCACTGAGCCACGCAGGCGCCCCCATAAGAGACTCTTAATCTCACAAAACAAACTGAGGGTTACTGGGGGGTGGGAGGGTAGGGATAGGGTGGATGGGTTATGGACACTGGGGAGTGTTTGTGCTATGGTGAGTGCTGTGAAAGGTGTAAGCCTGATGATTCACAGACCTGTACCCCTGGGGCAAATGATAATAAAATAAAAAAATAAAATAAAAACTGGATGGATAAAAATTAAAAAAAAAAGAATGCACATTTCTGGGCCCCTCCCTGGCCTTTATGAATCCAGAATTCCTGGGTGAGCCCAGGAGTCTGTTTTAACAAACTCTCCAGGGGATTCTGATGTATGCTTCAGTTTGAGAACAGTGCCCTATGTATGGTGTTTGTTTTCACTTAAGTGAAACCCTTAGGGATTACTGAAGCAATCTTTATTTTAATGTCCTGAGTCCTGTCTTTAAATATGAGCTTATTTGATTTAATGTATAATAAAATATAAACTAAAAGGGACTGTAGACCAGTGTTGATAACAAAAAGAACCCTCCCCAATTTTTATTAGAGAGTCAGAATAGGTCTGCATGTTTTGATATACTCTGTATTTTATCCTGTAAACTAATAGGATTTAGAAGACTGGTATTTTAGAAGCCAGGCTTTTTATACTACTCTTATGCTATACTGAAGTATGACCATTTGTTGTGCATTGTCAAGGTCTACCAGGTCCAGAAGGTCCCCGGGGTCTCCCTGGAAATGGAGGTATTAAAGGAGAGAGAGGAAACCCAGGCCATCCTGGGCAACCTGGCTTGCCTGGTGTAAAAGGAGATCAAGGACCACCAGGACTCCAGGTAGGAAATGGAAGAAGAACTTTGATGAGAAAGGGGTGTGGGCATTTGCATTGAAAATGAGAATTCCAAGCTGCATTATTTCATTAGTATTTACTGGTCAAGGCTCTATGCATGCCTCACTGGTGAATTACAAAAGAAGAGAAAGGCAAGTTTTCTATCTTCTTCCAACTAAAGGGACTTAGCTGTTTATAGTTAAAGTGTTCCTCAGAAGATAGTTTACCTGTTGTTATTGATATGTATGTTACTTAGGTTTGAGAAACTTTCATTTCAGTGAAAGCAAATTTCATAAAAGAAGACGCATATATCAGATCGTTACATGTGGATGAGACCATTCATAGGGAAGTAATTATAGTTGAGTGGGGATATTTTAGATGTTGAAATTAGATAGAGTTAGAGTCAAATTTCAGCTCCCCTGCACACTTTTGCTTTTGTGTCTATGAGGAACACAAATAGACAGTTTAGGTTTCTGTCTTCACCTGTAAAAAGGGAATAACATATCCCCACATTTGTATTTATGTACTTTCCACATTGGTTTGAGTGACCCAGAAAGTCACATGCTTCTTTATGGATCATTAGCACTTCTTGAGTTCATTCAGGAAGATTATTGTTAGATATAGCAACCAACACAATCTGGGCTCAATCTTTTAATTCTGATGACTGCTTTATAGCAGAAAAAAGAAAAAAAATCTAAACAGTAGTCCTTAAAGCTTTACAACAACTAACCTTTTTTCCTCATGTCATCACTATTCTAGACACATACTCTTTAAATTTGAGTCCTCTCTTTATTCATTCTCTACTTACTCGCTCATTCATTTCCCAGGTGCTTCCAGTTCATATGTCTCTGTGCCGGATTCAAGACTACTTCCTGATAGCAGTGTTTTATAAATCTAGTATCTATTCATTTTCTTTTGTGCCAGTTCTTACATTTGCACTATTTCTATTTTTTTTAATGGAAATAACACTAAACAGAAAAATTCCAAGAATGGTAAAAAAAAAACTTTCATGTATCATTTACCCAGATGGACTAGTTGTTAGTGTTTTACCCCATATGTTATGTGTGTGTATATAATTTTAAATATATATATATTTGAAACATTTGAAAATAAGTTGTTACTATCATACCTTTTTAGCACTAAATACTTCTCTGCATGAAATTTCCTAAAATTAAAGATATTCTTTTATATAATAACAGCACAGTTATCAACTTGAGGAAACTGAACATTTTTAAAATTTTTTAATTTAACTTTATTTTTTCAGTGATCCAAGATTCATTGTTTATGCACCACACCCAGTGCTCCATGCAATACGTGCCCTCCTTGATACCCACCACCAGGCTCATCCATCCCCCTTCACCCTCTCTCCTCCATAACCCTCAGTTTGTTTCTCAGAGTCCACAGTCTCTCATGGTTCATCTTCCCTTCTGATTTACCCTAATTCACTTTTCCTTTCCTTCTCCTAGAGTCCTCCATTTTATCCCTTATGTTCCACAAGTAAGTGAAACCATATGGTAATTGACTTTCTCTGCTTGACTTATTTCACTCAGCATAATCTCCTCCAGACCCATCCATGTTGATACAAAAGTTGGGTATTCATCCTTTCTGATGGCTGAGTAATATTCCATTGTATATATGGACCACATCTTCTTTATCCATTCGTCTGTTGAAGGGCATCTTGCCTCTTTCTGCAGTTTGGCGATTGTGGACATTGCTGCTATGAACATTGGGGTACATATGGCCCTTCTTTTCACTACGTCTGTATCTTTGGGGTAAATACCCAGGAGTGCAATTGCAGGGTCTTAGGGTAGCTCTATTTTTAATTTTTTGAGGCATCTCCACACTGTTTTCCAAAGTGGCTGCACCAACTTGCATTCCCACCAACAGTGTAAGAGGGTTCTCCTTTCTCCACATCCTGTCCAACACTTGTTGTTTCCTGTCCTGTTGATTTTGGCCTTTCTAACTGGTGTAAGGTGGTATCTCAATGTGGCTTTGATTTGAGTTTCCCTGATGGCTAGTGAGGATGAACATTTTTTCATGTGTCTGTTAGCCATTTGTATGTCTTCTTTGGAGAAGTGTCTGTTCATGTCTTCTGCCCATTTTTTGACATGATTGTCTGTTTTTTTGGGTGTTGAGCTTGAGAAGTTCTTTATAGTTCTTGGATATCAGCCCTTCGTCTGTAGTGTCATTTGCGAATATCTTCTCCCATTCCATGGGTTGCCTCTTTGTTTTGTTGACTGTTTCCTTTGCTGTGCAGAAGCTTTTTATCTTGATGAAGTCCCAGAAGTTCACTTTCACTTTTGAGGAAATTGAACATTAATACAAACTTCTATTTCTACTTTACATATTCTAATTGTGTTGGTTTACCTAGTAATTGTTCTTGATAGGATTGTTTTCCTCCAGTGTAGACCAAATTATGCATTGCATTTAACTGTCATATCACCTTATGCTCCCTCAATCTGAAACAGTTGCTAAGAGATTTTTTAAAATTTCATAATCTTGACACTGTTGAAAAAATGTAGCTCCTTCCCATTTTTATTTTATTTTTATTTTTTAAAGATTTATGTATTTATTTGGTGGCGGGAGGAGCAGAGGGAGAGAATCCCAAGAAGACTCTGTGCTGAGTGTGGAGCCTGACATGGGGCTCATCTCACAACCCTGACATTATGACCTGAGCCAAAATCAAGAGTTGGGCGATTAACAGACTGAGCCACCCAGGTGCCGCTCTGCCATTTTTCAAGACAGAATGTTCCTTCTTTTGTCTGCTATTTCTTCATTCTAGTTATGCATCCCCACACTACATGAGTGATGTTGTGTCCTCCATCAGATATTTAGGCCCACATTGTTCATCTGCCCCTCATTGGTGATCTTAATTTTGATCATTCCAGCAAGTTGTTATCTGGTTTCTCTACTGCATGGTTACTATTCTTCCCCTTGTAACTAATAAGAAAAACCTTGGAAAGGCACATTAAGATCATGCAAATATACTGCTGCTCATCAAAATTTCCCTGTGTATTTAATATCTATTTATGATTTTTGCTTCAACCAATCAATATAGTGGTTGAATATAGTGAATAGTGGCAAATGATGATTTTCTAACTCTCACACTACCTCCACATATACCAGTTGGCCCTTTGATAAGCAAAGCCTCCCTTCTCTTCCATGTATTATCTATTTATTAGTAGTATGGACTGATAGAATCTCTTTTTATAAATGATTTATAATTTTTTAAACTATTGTCTATCCTGATGCTCTAATTATCATGGATTTGGAAACTTCTTCAAGCTGGATCCTGTCTTTCTAACATGCCCTCCTTTTTTAGCCATTTGTTACATGTTGGAATACGTTCCAGATTTGCTGCTTTTTCAGTCCTACTGATAAAAGTTTCATTGTCCCACATTTATTCTTCCTTTAGGTACATGCTAGACTTATTCTCAACTCTTCTTTTTCCCATAGTTTTCCTGGCCCTCAAACCCAATTAATTAACAGGACCTGATATACTTTTTGCTAAGTCTTGCAGACTTTATCATTTCTGTACATGTGATTTTCACCCAAGCATTTATAACCTTAGTGCTACACTTAAGAAAAGTGCCTTTGTTCATGTTAATAATTTAATAGCTACCATTTATTAAGTATACACTGCATGCCAGTCAGTTTTCTAAGTACTTAATATGAGCTATCTCATTTAATCCTCACAAAAAAACTGCACAAAGTAGATACTATTATTTTCTTAATGTTAGAGGTGAGAAAACTACTAATCAAAGTTAAATAATCAACTCAAGGTCAAACAAGCTAGTAAGGGGCAAAACTGGGATTTGAATCCTAGAGGTTTGACTGTAGAGCAAGTGCTATCAGTGAATATGAATACTGTATAACCTCACTCTCTCCCCCTTCAGTTCTTTTCTAAAATTAATGATTTTATTTATTCAGGGTAATCCTGGCCGACCAGGTCTCAATGGAATGAAAGGAGATCCTGGTCTCCCTGGTGTTCCGGGATTTCCAGGTATTTGAAGGGATGTTTTTATATTAAACTCCTTTGGGATAAGATACTCATTTTCTGATTTGACTGGGCAAATGCTATGGTCCTGTTGCTTTGTGTTGCCATTGTATTTACCTTCTTTTCAGGCATGAAGGGACCCAGTGGAGTACCTGGTTCAACTGGCCCTGAGGGAGATCCAGGACTTGTTGGCCCCCCAGGTAAGGATTACTCCAGGAGCTAGTTATACCTGATTCTTAAACACATTAAAGAATTTGAAAGTTTGCATTTTGTCTTTGAACTAAACTTTTGGAGTCTGAATCCCCAACAACTGAGAGCAAGTAGCAAAACTCTCCCTCTATTTATTGATCTCTCAACCTCTCTGTTTTATTCAGGAAATATTGAGACCAGATCTTTTAAGTTTAAGATGGATGCAGGACTAACAAGAATGCTTCATTAAGATTTTTATTAGATTTTATACTAACTTTCCCATATTCAGTTGAACAGATTATAAGAGCAAGTCACTTTTAATTGAAAATATTTTTAATATGAAAATAATTATTTTTGCTGGAGACTTATAGAAGTTTCCTGTAAACTGAAATAGGACACCTGCTAAATTCCCTTACTAGTTCAGTGGAACACTTGACAAGTACAACAAACAAGAACTGCAAATGATGTTAGAATCAGAGTGGACTTGTCAGGAAATAGAATTATCTTCCCCTGACACCCGTGTTCACAGATTTGTAATGGATTAGACTTTTTAGTAACCACGTCATGCTTCAAGGCTTGAAAATAGGGACAATAAGCCTAATTTTTCCATTGACCCTAAGGAAATTATTTATTTTTTTAGTCTTCTGGGTGAGATGATGGCTTTCCCAAACAGATTTCTGCTGGATATGGCAACATTTCAATGAATGTAACTTGTTTCTTTTGCACAAATTTTTATTCTGACCTTAGGACACTTTGGCATCTATTCCTTCTGGCCTTTCTCTTTCCTACCTTCCAGTTTTATGTTTTGCCTTGTAGGTCCCCCTGGATTACCCGGTCCTTCAGGACAGAGTATTATAATCAAAGGAGATGTTGGTCCACCAGGGATCCCAGGCCAGCCTGGATTCAAAGGTCTGCCAGGACTACCAGGACCTCAAGGCTTACCAGGTACCTTTGCAGATCATCTTTCTAAGTCTTATCTATTTGAGAACATTTCCCTAGTTCTACTTTTACTTGTCATGATTTGTCTCTGAGAAGAGGTATCTCAACAACTAGTAGAATACCAGATGACCACAGATCCCATTTCCTTTGTTCTTAAAAATGTTAATTTTTCATGCCCTAATTTCCTTTAAGCCCAGTCTAATCTCTTCTAGCCAGTTTCTCTGGCTATTCTAATTTGTATTATTAGGTTAATATTATTAAAAACTTTGTAATGAAATTAATATGCGTTTAAGATCTGGTGCTTTCTCTATCCCAACCACCAGAAGGATAGAAAGCTAATTTGATCAGCCATCAGCTCCCCACTGTGAGGCCTCATGATTTTTAAACTAACTCCTGTCTAGTGGGCCATTTGACTCTATGCTTGCTGCCAATTTTGATTATACAAGAAAGCTAGAAACTAAGTTCAGTCTTTCTCGCTTATTAAGTGATTGGTTGTTGGTCTTTTCATAAATGAAGTGTACCAGGCAGTAACAACCTTACCTTTTGGGGGACAGATAACAAAAGTTAGGCCTTGCACTCCTATTTTGTTCTGAGGCAAAGAGAACACAAGTGCCATATTATGGGAACCTCTGTGGAGACAAATCTATTGTTTAAAACTAAAGTTAAATCCTTGTCTGCTTCTTTTGTCCCAGGCTTGAGCTATTCCTTTCTGTATCTGGATTAAAGACAAGACCAGACTATGAATTTAATGACACTCAAAGACCTTAAGTTTGCTAGATCTGTCTGGTTACAGAATTATTATACCCATATTTGAAGACCCTATTGTTTTTCTTCCTGTAGGTCCAATTGGCCCTCCAGGAGATCCGGGACGCAATGGACTCCCTGGCTTTGATGGTGCAGGAGGGCGCAAAGGAGACCCAGGTCTCCCAGGCCAGCCAGGTGAGACAAGTAAAACACTGCTGTTGATAGTAGTCTCAAGTCTGAGAGAGCTCTACATGTCCAATTGGAGCTGTGAGAATTTTTTTTCTTGGGAGAGTATAGCTAGCTGCTGAATCTGTTGCTGGGGGAAAATAGGACAGCACATAAAAGGAAATTTGCCAGTATAACAAAAGCATAGAAAGTTTGTTTTTATTTATGTGTTTAGAGCTGGGAAACAGTTTTTCCTCAAGATGAGGTTTTTCTAGGTATTCACTGTACTTACCTGTTCTGATAACTTTGAAAATGTTGATTTAAGTTCCATGAGCATCTTGAAACTATTGTGAATCTTTCTACATTTGAAAATATGACAACAGAGTGTAATTTCCCCCATAAAATTCAGTAATACAGTTGTACGTTTTATAAAGTTTAAAGTGCTCCCTGTAGAGCTTTGAGAGTCAGAGTGGCATCTTATACTGAGATGACAAATTGATTTTCAGAGTTTTAGTTCATTCATTAATGGGTGCTCCTCATAATATTGAACCTGGTATCTACTAGATTTCTAGTATATTCTCAAGATACTTCCAAAAATAATTTGAGTCACCTTACAATAAAAAATGACAGAGGAGCTTAATAGACATTTTCCAAAGAAGACATACAGATGTCAACAGACATATGAAAAGATGCCCAGCATCACTAATCATCAGGAAACTACAAATCAAAACAACAATGGGATATCCCCTTATACACATCAGAATGTCTAGAATCAAAAAGAAATAACAAGTGTTGGCAAGGACATGGAGAAAAAGGAATCTTCATGCACTATTAATGAGAATGGAAACTGGTACAGGCACTGTGGAAAACATTATAGAGGTTCCTCAAAAATTAAAAATAGAATTACTACATGATCCAGTAATTCCACTACTGGGTATTTGCCCAAAGAATACAAAACACTAATTCAAAAACATATACCCACCCCTTTGTTTATTGTAGCATCATTTACAATAGCCAAGATATCCTGGAAATAGTCCAAGTGTCCATCAATAGATTAATGGATAAATAAGAGGTAGTGTGTGTACATACACGTGTGCATGCATATGTGCACACACACACACACACACACACAGGAATATTACTTTGCCATAAAAAAGAATGAGATCTTGTCATTTACAACAGTATAGATGGACCTAGAGGGTAGAATGCTAAGTGAAATAAATCAGAGAGAGAAAGATAAGTACCATATGAGTTCACTCATATAGGGGCTTTAAGAAACAAAGGAAAAAAGACACAAATAAAAAAACAGACTCTTAAATACAGAGAACAAACTGGTGGGTGCCAGAGGAGGAAGTGTGTCAGAGGGTCAGTGAAATAGGTGAAGGGGATTAAGAGTGCTCATTTATCATGATTAGCACTAAATAATGTGTACAATTGTTGAATCACTGTATCATATATCTAAAATGAATATAATACTGTTGGTTAACTATACTTCAATAAACAAAATAAAAATTAAAAAACACACTGAAGTAAGATTGCTAAAACAGAAGTAAAAGATCGCAAACTCATTAGATTTTTTAATATGTGTTAGCAACTCTAGACAATATAAGTATAACTCTAAATAATATAAACATAAAAATATTTATTGGCAAAAGATATCAGTGGCAACAAGGCAGACTAGTAATACCTATGGCCTTCCTGGAACCAATACCCTGCCATTTCATTAACTGTATATCAGGGAAGATACAAGTTAGTGTCATCTTCATCACATATGGACATTGCTGTGAAGTTTCTCCAAAGTGAAAATGCATATACACAGTGGCAAAAGGCCTGTGTATAAAGATAATTTTAAAATAGGCTCAAATCAAGAGACTAAACAGAGAAACAGAACCAGTGGTAAATTGAAAATAGACATTTTTAAAATGCTGCTTTGGGAGTGCCCTGCCTATTCTCTAAACAAAAAAGTATGCCTGAGAATAATTCCCCAGACAGATTCAAAGGAAAATGTTTTTCAGCATTGAAACTGGCAGACTGATGGCAACCACACCCTTCCTTTCTCGTTGATGAACAAAACAGGAGACTGAACTTTCATCATGGGGTTTGGACTCCTTTAGTAGAGCAAGAGACTAGATAACACACAGACTTCCCAAATAAGAATCACTTCCTCTCATCTAATGTTCTATCACCCAGTACTAATTTAGTGCCTAATGTTGTCAACCAATTCCATTAGAAAAAATATGTATTTAAATCTCTTTGAGGGCAGGAACCATATTATATTTATCTCCAAATCTGTGATATCTGACAATACCTTAATAGACACTCTATAAATATTGACTTAATTAACGAATCAAATGAGATCATACTGTTTTGTCAGTAGCCATAATAGTAAGATCAGAGCTCACTTAAATTTTCTATACTGATGATTCCATGGAAATAGGTACCCGTGGTTTGGATGGTCCCCCTGGACCAGATGGTATGCAAGGTCCCCCAGGTCCTCCAGGAACTTCTATCGCCCATGGATTCCTCATCACACGTCACAGCCAGACAACAGATGCACCACAATGCCCACATGGAACTGTCCAGATTTATGAAGGCTTTTCTCTCCTGTATGTTCAAGGAAATAAAAGAGCTCACGGTCAAGACTTGGGTGAGATAACTGGCATCTTATTTTTTACATGTGTTTGGGTGAGATAACTGACATCTTATTTTTTTATTATGTGTTTTGTTTTGTTTTGAAAATCCTGTTGGGTTCTGGAGTAGCATTGGACAAAGTGTATCTCTCTATTTTGGGGGACCTTCCAAATTGAAGATCATGTCAAGGGCAACTAAATATATTCACTCTAAGTTTTAAATAAATAATATGTTACTCTGAAAGCATTAGTTAGCTAATGTGAGGTACAATTCTTGGCCTAAAGAAGCACATTTTGGGGAAGGCCACATGTACTCTTTTGTTAGCTTAGTTATTAAGAAAACAGATTCCCTGGGCTCTCTATGGTAGGTATAATAGTTGCTTGAGTGAGCAGTGTTTATTCATAGGAGATAGTTTTTTTTTTTCTCTGACACTGGTCTTCATCAAGTTGAAAGGTAAGTTCTGAAGAGAATCTTGATTTCTAAATCAAAGAAAGTAAGGTTATTTCTTAATTATGCTAGTTTATATTTCCTAAAATAAGTCTCGTAGCTTTGTAAAGTATTATCAGAGTAGATTAAAACTATGTAAAGCACCATATTTCTATATAAAGTACACTTAATTTAATGTGTTTCCGTGCATCTTCTCTGTACTGTGGTAGGGAGATTGGTTGATGGGTAAGACTGGACTGGATGACTCTCAAGACATCCTCCGGTCCTCAACATTTCCTTTTGTGGAATTTTGATTTTGGATTTCAAAGCCCCATTGTTTGACCTGCGGCTGCCAATTTTAGGGATCATTATCCCCTTTGTCTCCATAAAGACATTTAAGGAGATAGTCTGGGCTCCCAGTGTCTGGGGTCTCTATGTAAGAGGCCTCCTGAGGTCTCTTTAGCTAGACTATTTTTTAAAAACAGTTCTACAGCAACAGAGACCTCTAGAGGTCTCTACTCACTCTATTACCTGGGCATGTGACTTCACCTGCCAGGTAGTGCTGGCCCACTGGACTATGCATCTCCACCAACAGGGAAGCCAAGGTCATTTTATGAAGCCAAATAAAGGAGGAGTTTGCCCGCCAGCTTTCTTCTCCAACTTCTTTTTTTTAAGATTTTATTTATTTATTTGACACAGAGAGATCAGATCACAAGTAGGCAGAGAGGCAGGCAGAGAGAGAGGAGGAAGCAGGCTCTCTGCCAAGCAGAGAGCCCGATGCAGGCCTCGATCCCAGGACCCTGAGATCATGACCTGAGCCAAAGGCAGAGGCTTTAACCCACTGAGCCACCCAGACGCCCTCTTCTCCAACTTCTACTTTTCTTTGTCTCCTTTTCACCTTTCCTCTGCTATTTTTCCTTCCCACATTTACTTTCTGTAGGTTGCATCTTCTTTTTCTAATTTTATAACTGACAAACCTTCATGGTGAAAATATTCTTATCTTTTACATAAATCTCTCTAGTCTTCCTCCCATAAAATTCTTCTCCCTTTAGACCATCTGTCTTCACTATCAGAATCTTAACTTGTACCTATAATCAAACTTACAAACTTCAAATCCCTGACTTAATAGGGAACCATTAGAAGTTTTTGAGCACTGTGAAATTAAAAAATGTAATTCAAAGAGAAAATGGAATCTGCTATCCGTATATCACTCCAACTTGTCAAAATGCATGTATTTGGTCAAACAAGGGCACTGTCATACTATGCATTCAAACTTGGAGGCTACAAACTGGCCCTGATTCAGGTACAGTATATGTCTCTCACATGAGAAGGCCATGATATGGGGCTGAAGATCCCAAGAGTGATCCCGGATTGCAGAGTCTCTTCTATGACTCACACAGGGATCAAACTGGAGAGAGCTTGATGGCCAAGCAAACAGTAGAGGCAGCTATAGCTTTTATGTTAAAGAAACAATCACCTGATCAAATAAGTACAGTCTATGTTGGATTAATGGAAGGATTATGGTGTGTAAAACAAAACCAAAAGAAAACTGACAGAATGGGAGAAGACATTTTCAAATGACATATCAGATAAAGGGCTAGTATCTAAAATCTATAAAGAACTTCTCAAACTCAACACAAATAATCCAAATCAAGAAATGGGCAGAAGATGGGCGCCTGGGTGGCTCAGTGGGTTAAAGCCTCTGCCTTCGGCTCAGGTCATGATCTCAGGGTCCTGGGATCGAGGCCCGCATCGGGCTC
>LNAC01000731.1:421637-463763 GCA_002007465.1 Ailurus styani
AAAAAAAAAAAAAAAAAGGCTTGTTTTTAAGTATAATATATTCACAAAACACTAGACATGGGAGCTGGTAACATTTGAAATGTGGTTTGCAAAGTCCCAGGCTCCAGTATCACAAAGTGGAGTATAGAAAGGTAGCCAAGAGACAATAACCAATACCTTAATAACTGGCATAGTATCAATTTGAAATTCTAATGAAAAGTTTTATACCTAAATTTAAAAATGGGTGAGGGGGTACACCATTTTTCATCATTCTTTGGTGAATAAATAAGAATAAAAGAGACAACTTTTAGAGTTATATATAGAGATACAGATAGATAACCTCTATTGCCCTTACCAGTTCTGAATTTTTTCCCCTTGAATCCTTCCTTTCTCTCTCTCTTTTTCTTTATTATTCACCTCCAAACCTATTCATGGTTGCTGTGCATGTTGGTCAGCACTACCATTATCCCTAGGCTCAAAGAGATTGCAAAAACAAACAAGATACATACTGAGGATGTCTTGGAAGAAGAGAGGATAGCCTGGAGAGGAAGTACTAACAAGATATTATAGGAACTCTGTATGTGTTCTTCACTTGTTCATAATAAATTGCTCAATATTCTCCATAAGACACTGGTGTATAAATGCATCAGTAATGTAAAAACAGTGTTAGAGAATATATAATGAACTGCAACAATAAATGTTTACATGAATTACAAAATATATCCTGATTTTAGAAATGTTAAAAATGTAAGTAAATGTTCGTGTTATAATTGAAGACCTAAAGCAAAGTATATTTACTATTTAAGAAACGTGGGTAAATTTCTCCTTGACAGGTTGTTTGTTGGGGTTTCAAAAGAAACTGAAGTATCATCATAGTATACAGTCCTTCATCCTTTTCTCCACAATTCTTCCTAGGGACGGCTGGCAGCTGCCTTCGTCGCTTCAGTACCATGCCTTTCATGTTCTGCAACATCAATAATGTTTGCAACTTTGCTTCAAGAAATGACTATTCTTACTGGCTGTCCACCCCAGAGCCCATGCCAATGAGCATGGAGCCCCTGAAGGGCCAGAGCATCCAGCCATTTATTAGTCGGTGAGACACTGGTTTAGCTTTGACTTTTACCAATCCTCAGTTAGTTTAGCTAGTCAGAAATGAATCTAAAGCTAAAAATTTGATCATTTTCTTCCCAGGTTAAGTAGGACACAGGTGCCTTTATAATATCCAGTTTGGTATTTAGTTTAAGCCATATTAATTGGGGATTTGCTTTTAACCAGACCCCATGATAGACATAGTATAATATACAAAGAAATCAGACTAATAATTATGCAAAAATGTAAATTAATATTATATATATATATCAGTCTTGGCTAAGTATTACAATAGATCTAATAAAATGTTATGAAAATGTAAGGAAAAGAGTGTTTAATTTTAATTGGATAAATTTGGGATGACTATACAAAAGAAATGTATTTTGACTTGATTAGTACTGAAAGGATGGGAAGGACTTGAAATACAGATTGTTATAAGGGGGAAGGGCATACTAGGCAGAGAACATGGGAATGTGTAGTAGATGTGTCTAGAATGTAGCTTGTAAAAGTTGCATAGGGAGAAGAGATTGGAAAGTTAACTTGGACCCAGATTGTAGAAGGCTTTCTGCATCAGGTTTTATTTTGGAATTAATCTGGTATATAATGGGGAGTTTTGAAAGGTGCTTGAGCTATACATAAGGGAAAATTACAGAGCCATCGACATGTGACATAGATTATAGAGGAGATGGTCCTAAAATAGAGAAACCAGTTAGATTGAAGGTATTGCTGTAGCCCCAGTAGGAATGGATTGGATCTATCAGTGGGGAACATGTATCACTTTAATACAATAGATAGGATTTGGTCATTGATTAGTTATGGGACAGATAGCTGAGGTTTGGAGCATGAGTAACGAACAGGAGAGAGGTACCATTAGTAGATACTTGCTAGAGTTTTGCCACATTAGAACTCTAATTTAACTTAATCTCTCCTAGGCATATGAGATACTGCCATTTTCATTCTGATCATGGCACAATTGATTTAGGAGTCCACTAACCATCAAGGATGAATCATTGAAAAGTCTAGTTTGTTTGATATTGAATATAAAGGTTAAACCTAGTTCAGCATCTCTTAGTAGCAAATTCATGGTGCCCTTTTTAGTACATTTGCCCACCTTTGGGGGAATTTATTTTTTGTGATTTTTGTCAGTCCCAATTCTTAGGAGTAAAAGGTCCTTTAAAGGTATTTCCTGTTTTGTAGACAAACTTCCACCAAATTGGTTGAGTCATATGTCAGAAGGTCCCTTCATGATATTTATTAAAGATTTGGTAGACTCAGCTGTATTTACTGTGATGCTGCTTTACTTGATTTTATAGATTGAAGCCACATCTCCACATGCCTGGGTAGCTGCCCAACATTCTGGAAATGCTGTATTTCTCTAGATATAGCCAAGAGGTGGGGATTGAGAAAGTGTCTGTTTTTTGTCTTTTCCAGTTCACCAGACATTGTTCTTACCACAGTTTCAGCATTACTAAATGTCTACCATCCATTTGGGCACTTTGACCGCAAGTAGTATGTGCAATACATGAAACCAAACTCTTACAGCAATTATGGCATTGACTATAACAAATATGAATACAAATTTAAGGTAGAATGGAAAATGAAAACGCTATAGCAGTGGTTGTGTAGTTTCTTTTAAAAAGGCACAGTTGTCGTTTATAACTTCATTAAGTATATTGGGAGACAGGGCTTATGAAAAACCTAGTCTCGAAGTGATTTTTCTCCTGTTTTTGTGAGCAAAGCAGACACCTTAATGGGCTTCTATACCAGGAAAGCTTTGAAAGAAGAGGGATTGCTAGTTCCCACATACTCATTGTGTAGATTGTGTCCCCCTCCCTTTCCCTTACCAGATGTGCCGTATGTGAAGCTCCAGCTGTGGTGATTGCAGTTCACAGTCAGACCATCCAGATTCCCCATTGTCCTCAGGGATGGGATTCTCTCTGGATTGGCTACTCCTTCATGATGGTATGAAATACTCTTCCTTGTCTTTGTCATCGTAGCTAACTGTCCATCATATCTATCTTCCCAATACAAGGAATTCCTGTCATTTGCATAGTAAAAAGCTTCTGTCCAAGTATTGTGTTCCCCTTCACATATTTTCTGGAATATATTTTCATAATCTGCTTGTTGATTTCGCTGAGTACCCTTGGTGTGGATACTATTCTCTTATCTCTTGCCCTCGACCCTTCACTGGATTTGAATTTTGGGCCATATTTAGCACATATCATTGCGTATTCACTAAGGTATTAGTGGACATTTTTCCTTATCTTTTCTAGCACACAAGCGCAGGAGCAGAGGGCTCAGGTCAAGCCTTGGCCTCCCCTGGTTCCTGCTTGGAAGAGTTTCGTTCAGCTCCCTTTATTGAATGTCATGGGCGAGGTACCTGCAACTACTATGCCAACTCCTACAGCTTTTGGCTAGCAACTGTAGATGTGTCAGACATGTTCAGGTAAGTCACTTATGGCTTTAGTTCAGTCCTAAGCTTCCTTCAGAAGTACTAGGGAAGAAAGAAATTCATGGATGGTTTATACCCACCAAATGTTAAATATTTAATGGACTGTGTTTTTCATTTGTGCTTGTTCTTTTCATATATCTGACTCAGGACAGAAAAACAGACTTGGCTAATATTAGGTATGTGTGCTTTCAGATGCCTTGGTTGTAGTGTCCTTTAGTAGCAAACACACAAAGCAAGAAAAGGTTATGTGACCTGCTCAACAATAAGTGAGCTGTCAACTAGACAGAGGCCACCCCAGGAATTGAAGATTGAAGCTGTGATCTATGATCCCTGCCTCAGTCCAATAGTCTCTTTTCCCAGGATGTTTTCTTTTCTTTCTTTCTTTCTTCTTTTCTTTCTTTTTTTTCCTTTTCTCTTCTTTTGAGAGAGAGAGAGAGAGAGAGAGAGAGAGCATGAGATAGGAATGGGGAGGAGAAGTGGGAGAGGGAGAGAGAGAATCTTAGGCAGCCTCCATGCCCAGCACAGAGCCTTATGCGGGCTTGATCTCACAACCTGATCATGACCTGAGCCGAAATCAAGAGTTGGACACTTAACCAACTGAGTCATGAAGGCGCCCCTTTCCCAGGATGTTTTCAATGCTCTCATCCAAGTGTCTGAATGAGTAAGGCCACATATAGTAGATGTACTTCAAGATAGTTCAGCTATTGGATTTTTTTTGTTTAAATTAATTTTTATATATTGCTTCTTTTGAGTTATCATTACTTGATATTTTTCTTACAATTATCTTTTTGCATTTCGTGTGCATATTTTTACCTTTTATTTTATTTTTTCAGTGATCCAAGATTCATTGTTTATGCACCACACCCAGTGCTCCATGCAATATGTGCCCTCCTTAATACCCACCACCAGGCTCACACCTTCCCCCTCCCCCTTCCCCTTCCATAACCCTTGTTTGTTTCTCAGAGTCCACAGTCTCTCATGGTTCATCTCCCCTTCCAATTTACCCCAATTCACTTTTCCTTCCCTTCCCCTTGAGTCCTCCATTTTATTCCTTATGTTCCACAAGTAAGCAAAACCATATGATAATTGACATTCTCTGCTTGACTTATTTCACTCAGCAAAATCTCCTCCAGTCCCATCCATGTTGATAAAAAAGTTGGGCATTCATCCTTTCTGATGGCTGAGTAGTATTCCATTGTATATATGGACCACATCTTCTTTATCCATTCACATGCATCTGTTTTATCATTTATTCATCATCAGTGCCCAGATCTCCCTCACTCTAGGACTATTAGAAAAATGTATAAGAGATAAAGAGGGAGCGACAAATAGAGGTCATAAGGGTAGAGAGAAGAGTCACAAAAATAACTATGACCACTAATGGCTCTTCGGCCATACCAGTTACTGCCCTAGATTACATTGCTCAAAAGTTAGTCATTAACTCATAGGAGAGCTACTTAAGCAAAAATAGGATGTTTGGGTGTGAATTTGAACGAATAATACAATTGAAAAACAAGAAAAGTCTAATTTGATTGTCTTGTTTCTTATTTCCTAGCAAACCTCAGTCAGAAACGCTGAAAGCAGGAGACTTGAGAACACGTATTAGCCGATGTCAAGTGTGCATGAAGAGGACATAACATTTTGAAGAATTCCTTGTGTGTTTTTAAATGTGATATATATACATATATGTATGTGTCTGTATATATATATATATATATATATACACATATATATATATATATATATATATATATATATATATATATATATATATATAAAGTTCCCAGGATGCAGCGTCTCACTCCTCTCAACTTTACCACTGCTGCCACCAATGGTGCTACTATATATGACCAAGAGAACATGCTGACTAGTAACCATGAGGATTCAGATGTACCTCAACAATGTGCTAGAGCAAGGTCTCTATTAGTGTTCTATGAATGAAATAAGGAAATGAATTTACTTTTTGGGTCCAGAATGACTTTCCCCAAGGATTATAAGATGAAGATTATATATTTTGCCCAGTAACTTATAACAGCACGTTAAAAATTCAATTAAGAGAAGAATCACACTGAGTAAAATAAAAGACTGTGGTTTGGGGGAAGAATTATTTTTCATGGTGCTACTAATCCTACTGTATCCCAGGTTTTAAATATAAAAGTGTTAAGCTTATTTTGCTCTGTAAGAATGTGTATATTGTATAAACAGCCTTTTAGCTCAAAATGTTGACTCATTTAGATGTGACATGACATGTATCACTCTTTACAGACAACCTAGGCAAACCTAGAATACAAACAACAAGATTTTGTATCCACGTTTATCAAAATGAAAGAATTTATATTCTTGCATCAACTTACTACTGAGAGTAAATTTGAGTTCTATTCCCTAAGTTCTTATTTGACTTCTTTTAAAAAAAAATAGGTCATTTTAGTCACTTTAATCAGAACTTTAAATGTTCTAATATTATACCAAATTATAATATCTAATAGAACAATTTCTCTTTTGCTATGTTATTCAAGATTCTTCATACCAGATGCCCCCTTTTTAAATGTTTCTTACATCTTGTTTTTGCTCATCCCTAACTTCCCAAATAATTTTGAGAAACAAAAATATGCAAAAAATGATGATTTATTCCCTGTGCTTCTTCTGTAAGAATTATTCTCCTGTGGTCTCTGCTTGTACAAGAACTAGGAAGGCAATACTTGGTTAGTCTTCTCTCTTCAGTTACAAAGCCAATTGATGTTTCTTCCTCTTTTTTATTTTAAACACTTTATTATAAATAGTCATAGAATACCTTATTTCCGTAGTTGTTCTCTTTTCACTTCATGTTTTTTAACTCACCAATATCAATTTAATTAAAGATATCCTATGTTGTAAAAATGGATTGTTGTGTATCTCTTCAGACTATGTGTAAAGATCTGCTTATTTACAGATAGACTAAACATCAGCACATCAACAAATAGTCCCTTCTCAGAGAATCATTTAGAGCATTTCCAAAGAGGTTTCTGCAGACTTCGATCACTCATAGGTGATAGAAGACATAGAATAATGTAAGCTTTTTCTAATAAACATAACAACCCATTGAAAAGTATTTTACAATAATAAATGTATTAACAATATTATATTGATGGCTGAGAAAAGAAGCAGAACTACTTTCTGTTTAGGGAAGAATTCATTAATAATGTTTGAAAACAGATTAGTGACTTATTATTCCTGATGATTAAGAATGAACACATGTAGCTCTATAGTTGCGAACTTGCTAAAAGTAAGAGGCATTTAAAGGCTCTATAATAAAATTTGTATTTCAATTAAAATATGAAACAACCTAAACAATTTTGAGAATTTTAGACCCTAATATGAACCCGTGCAAAAGATAAAGCTTAGAGTCTATAGTTCTGGAAGTTATATTCTAAAGAATGATAACTACTTAATAATACTATTGATTTCAAGGCTAGCCATGTGCAAATTCTAGCTTTATTTTTCCATATAGCCACATGAGTGAAAACACTAATGGATAAATTGTAAATGAAAACATGATATTGCATCACACAGATTTTTCTACATGCTGTATACACTTAAAGGTTGTTCCTTGGGTTACGTTTGCAAGCACTAATTTCAGAGATTTTCCTGTTTGTTGCTTTCCCTCTCATTTTTATCTGGTTGAAAACGTTGCCTCAGAAAGAAACTAACATTTTAATGGTTGCATGTGTAGGTAGTCTATGTGTTTCTTAACCCCCCAGCTATCCCCAGTTCTTCTTTGTTGTTTAAAGTACTTGAATTCAATCCATTCCAGGACCTTAATGTTATTGACTCTCCCTTCCCATTGAATAGTCAAAGATTATTCTGATGTAACTGCTCTAGTAGTTACCTGAAGTGAGTTTTGTAGTCATACATGCCTAATGGTTTTCCCACATAAGGAGGCAATGGATGAGGTGTTCTTCCTTAACCAGATACAAGTAGTTACTACATCTACAAACCAAGTGATGTACATACAGTTGGTGTTACACTCATCACTTCCAAGCTTCCAAAGAGGTTCTGTTGGACATTCTGTGATTGTACAGTGTATTTTCTCATTTGGCCAAATTTGAAGAACCCTTTATTTCTTGTGGTGTCCATGAAGTTCTTTGCCTCAATTGGCATGGTTAATTGAATACTCACTGGTTATACCAAGCCATCAGAAGGTTTATTCATATGTTAATCACAAGAGGGCACTATTGCCTATAAAAATAAATAAGCATGTGTAATGATTTGTTGAGCTCATTGTTGATGGTGGTGGTGAAGTTGTCTGAAGCTCTGCCCCCAGATTCTTGTTTTAAGCTTCATGTATTCTTTGTCCCTCATAAAGATCAACAGCAAGTATTTTACGAGGTGGCCCAGTTTCCCAATGTCTGCATCCAAAAGAAGGGACAGCTTTGCTATGAAAGATTTTCTTAAGGGACTGATTAGGAATTGGCTTTGGTAGTACTTCCCATGCCTCTCAACACAGAAGCAAAGTGCAATCACTTTTGTTTGGCCAACAATTCAGTTGGCATCTTTAGCAGAGAAGTTCTGTTCTCATGCTGCACTATACAAACACCCTCATCCCTAGGCAGCTCCAAAATCAATTGAATAATATTTATAAATCATACATCATTTATTTTAAAGCAGTGGTTTCTAGAGTATATTCAGGATGTTTGGAAGGTTTCTGTGGTAGAAGTACTTATAAGTTGGGACACTGCGGTGATAAATCCAGATAGGCCTGTCTTCCAAAATCGACAAAAACAAACATTCATTAGATATTTATTAGCTATACAGCACTATGAGAGATAATAATCCAAAATCAACTCAACCAGAAGGATATATAATCATTATAACATATACTCCTAAGAAGAGGTATGCTTTTCCATCCTGACTAACAAATCTTACTAATTCTAGGTTAGACTAAAATAGATCATGAGGCTTTTTGCCAGCAGTAGCTATCCTGAGGA
This sequence comes from Ailurus styani, assembly GCA_002007465.1. Classification (NCBI taxonomy): domain Eukaryota; kingdom Metazoa; phylum Chordata; class Mammalia; order Carnivora; family Ailuridae; genus Ailurus; species Ailurus styani. Next base: position 430,122 of record LNAC01000731.1, read on the forward strand.
AGCTGGCTCACCAAGCTGTTCCCTAATACGTGGACAAGCTAAGATCATACATATGTAACCTTGACTCTATTTCTCTATGTAGTGGATAGCATGCCCAACACATGACCTAACAAGATGGCAAATTATTGACATTATGTCATTTTCTCTTTTGTTTTCCTCTTCCAAATTCTCATGGCATTCTTTGCCCTACTTTCTGCCCCCAGAAGGTTCCTGTGCCCTCTGGCTTCTGGTTGAGTTCAACCAATGGGATACCCCCAGCAGGATAGAAGAGTGAAGGACAAGACTGATGTTAGGGTATTTATTTTCATGGGGCACCTGTAGTGACCTCAGGTTAGCTTGTGCTCTTCAGTTGAATGTCCCTGCTCCTCTCAAGATGATATGTTCTTTTAAATTATTTACCATCCTGGTTCCAGTCACCAATTTCTTCTCATCTCTTCAGGTCTATATTTATGATGATAAGTCTGCTGCTGCTATGCTGCTAGTCCTGAATTCCTACATTACATTTTGTGGTTCCCCTACACACCACCTGTATCTTTCTAAGTAAACTCTCAGATTATCCTAATTTAGTGCCTTGTCTTTTTGCTATTGATACCCTGACCAATGCACATCTGCTTCTAGTCTCCCAAATCTGGTGGAGGTGCTTTATTCTATATGTGGGAAAATGAGGATGGACTGATAAAACTGGCATGCAGAAGTAACATCTTCCACTTTGCACTGAGGGATAGACCAGCAGAAATGTGAATCAACATTACTTAGAATCTAAGACCTAGTTTACCAAGCTTTATTGGAAGCTGCATTCCAAGGTTGTTAGGGTGAAATGAGGCAAAATATGTTCATTATGGCCCTAAATTATTTAGTTTTCTTTTCTAAATATTGCCCCAATGAATCTCAAAAAAACATACATTTCTACTTCCCCCTAGGGAAGGTGGTCATTTGCCTTGTTTCATCCTACTTCAAATGAAGAATCTTAGTTGCCCAATTGACAGACAAGATCCTAAGCACTATTAACTGATCTTTGAAAGCTCCAGAAAGAAAATTCCTGGTAGTGCTACATCCGCCAGAGAAATTTGCGAAGCTAGTTTTACATGTCTGCAGTCAATAAAAACGCCCCAAAGTGTTACTAGGCCAAGAAATAAACAATTTAAACCACCTTAAATAAGTGGTTTCCTAGCTTCGAGAGCCTCTGCGAAAGGTGAGCTCACAGAAGCACTTCAGATCTGCTTCCCTTCTGTTCACCAAGGGTACAAGAGTGAATGGTTAGGCTGGAAATTTCAGAAGATGGGACTGACTAAAGTCAAAGGCAGTCAGATTACTCACTAATTTCAACCAGGGCCAGATGGATCCCACCAAGCGGTGACTTTTTAAAAGCCATACTTTCTTTTGAAGTAAAATCATTTTCTGGTTGATTTCCTCAGGGCCAGTAAAGTGCTTTCTATTGCCAGTTTATCACAAGCCACAACAGTAAACCACATGTCAGATCTCTGTTATTCTCTGACACAGTAATTTGACCCTTGCTTGGGCTCTAAGGAAGACTATTCCTGATAGTAGCAACAAAAGTAATACATTACATTATATAGTTCTCATTAAAATGTCATTCACCACACATTATTTCATCCGAGCCTGATGTATTCAGACAGTGCAAGGATCAGTCTCAATTTCCAATGCAGAAGCCAAGCCTGACTATCCCAAGGTCACTGAACAAGTTATTAAGTTCTTTTTCACTTAAAACCTAATCATCACCTTCTAGTCCTGAAAATGCCTGTATCAAAAAAATCAGAAACCTGTGTGGTGGAGACTCTTGGCACTACAAAGGTCTCCGTCACATGAGAAGTAATAAGCTTTGGGAACCTCAGTTCCCAGTTATGGAAAAATGTTTTTCAAAGCAACTGAGGTCCCTTAGAATTAGCCCTGGGACACAAGGGACTTACAGTGAATTCACTGTACTTTAGGATACTCTTGTCTGTCTGGTCTAAGCCTCTGCAGCTAAAGAAAACCTTGTGAGTCTGGCCTGGTGCCCACCTCACTTGAACTTCTTCAGGACTCCTGAATCCAGACAAGCTCCTGGAATTTGAATGCCTTAGTCTGCGAACTCTCCATGTCCACTACTATTCAAGTAGGAACGAGTGTGTCTTGATTGTTATGTAAACCTGAGACTATGCAGATGCCATCTATCTTCTATTATAGACAATGCAGAATGTACTCTGTGGAGGGGAAAATTTATAGTTCCAACAGGAAAGTTTGTCATTTTTCATTTACATTAATATACACTAAGCACACAGAGAAGCAACTTGAGTTCACTAACTATAACCTCTTTGGTCATGTTTCACATGTAGTAGCTTTCCTTATTTGGCTCCCTTCAGCGGAAATTTAGGCTGGGAATCAGATGAACAAACACCGAGCCAAGTGGTCCAAGCAGTAGGTAGTTATTTATCAGATTAGAGAGACAAGAAAGGTTAAAGACAAGTTGGAAAACATCTAGGCTAAAATAGGGCCCTACTTAGTTTATAGTAATCAGCATAGTAGCAAGCCAGACTTTGAGATTACTAGGTTTGAATATGTTCTTAAAGTTGACTGTGTACTTTCAGATGTGCAACTGTTGCCCATCTTAAGGCCAGCAGCAGTACAGAAAACTCCCCCCATGGAGTGGAAAGAGATAAGAGCCTAAAGCCATTCTCATAAACACATCCTTCTCTTGGTCCGAGAAACCAGTATGTTTTTTCTGACGTCTCTGAGCTAACAGAAGCAGCCATGGGCACAAAACAATGTGTATTCCTTTTTTCCTTGTGACTATCAGTTTTGATTCATCTATTTCAAAGATCTACTACTAGGTGCATAAATATTTATGATTGTTTCATCCTGTTGATGAAAAGATCCCTTTATCATTATGATAATGGTAATATGGTAAAGAAAATGTTAATACTCTTCACTCTGAAATCTACATTGATAGCAATATACCCATCCAGCTTTCTTTGTGTTAGCATGGTGTATTTTTTTCCAATCACTTTACTTTTAATCTTGTTCTCTCTCTCTCTCTCTCTCTCTCTCTCTATATATATATATATATATATATATATATATATACATATATATATACATATATATATATGTATATATATATACATATATATATACATATATATGTATATATATACATATATATATACATATATATATGTATATATATTTTTAAAGATTTTATTTATTTGTTTATTTGTCAGAGATAGAGAGAACACAACCAAAGGAGCAACAGGCAGAGGTAGAGGAGGAAGCAGGCTCTCTGCTGAGCAGGGAGCACAATTTGGGACTCAATTCCAGGATCCTGGGATCATGACCTGAGCTCAAGGCAGCCACTTAACCGACTGGGCCACCCAGGCGTCCCCTCCCTATATATTTGAAGTACATTTCTTTTAGGCAGCAAATAGTTGGATCTTGCTTTTTTATACATCAAAAAAATCTTTGCCCTTTAGTAGACCACATTTAATGTGGTTATTGAGATGGTTAGGTTTAAATCCATCATGCTATTTGTTTTCTATTTGTATCATTTGTATTTTGTTCACTTTTTAATGCCTTGTTTGGATTAATGGAGTGTTTTTTCTGATTTCATTTTATCTTCTTTGTGGTATATTAACTATAACATTCTGTTTGATTAATTTAGTGACTGCTTTAGGGTTTAATTTATCACAATCTACATTGCATATATATAATACCACCTCACATAAGCTTTGAGAATGTTACAATAGTATACTTTCAATTCTCCCCTCCTGAGCTTTGTGCTATTATTTTCATACAAGGTAGTTTTAATGTTATAAACCCCATACTACATCCTTATTATTTTTGTTTAAGCAGTTCATTCCCTTTTTCATTTGATATAACTTACATACCATGAAATTCACTCTCTTAATGTGTATAACTAAGTGGTTTTTAGTATATTCACAAAGCTAGGCAAACATCACTAATTCCAGAACATTTTCATCACCTCAAGGAAAACAACCCATACCCATTAACAGTGACTCCCTATTCTCCCCCCTCCATTTCTCCCTCCTTCTCTACCCCCAGGCAACCACTAATCTTCTTTCTCGGAGATTTGCTTACTCTGAACAAACTGATGGTTGCCAGAAGGGAGGGGGTTATGGGGATAAGGAAAATAGGTGAAAAGGAGAGGGAGGTATAGGCTTCCAGTTATGGAATGAATGAATAAGTCATGGGAATAAAAGGTACAACATGGGAATATAGTCAATGATATTATAATAGTGTTGTGTGGTGACAGATGGTAGCCACACTTGTGGTGAGCATAGCATAACATACAGAGTTGTTGAATCACTATGTTGTACACCTGAAACTAATGTAATGTTGTATGTCAACTACACTTCAATGAAAGTAAAATGAAAGATTTACCTACTCTGGACATTTCATATAAATGGAATCATGTAATATATGCCCTTTATTGTGCCTATTTTTTTTCACTTACTGTAATGTTTTCAAGGCTCATTCATGTTGTAGCCTGCATCAATACTTCATTTCTTTACTTTTTTTTTTAGTTGAAGTGAAATTCACATAACATAAAGCTAATAATTTTAAAGCAAACAATTCAAATGGCATTTAATATCGTCACAATGTATGCAACCACCACATCCTTCTGGTTCCAGAACATTTTCACCATCCCAAAGAAAGCTTCATACCCATCAAGCAGTCACTTCCCATTTCCCAAAGCCCCTGGAAGCCACTAATCTACTTTCTGTCTCAATGGATTTTCTTATTCTGGATGTTCATGTAAATGGAAGCATACAATATGTATCGCCTTTTCGGTCTGATTTCTTTCATTTGGCACTGTGTTTTCAAGATTCAACCACATTATACCATATGAGTACTTCAGCCTTTTTTATGTTTAATAATTTATTTCATGGATATACCATGTTTTGTTTATCTATTAATCCGTTGACATTTGGGTTGTTTCCATCTTTTGGTGATTATGAATCACGCTGTTATGAACGTACACATACAAGTATTTTTTTGAATACCTGTTTTCAGTTCTTTTGAGTATGTACCAAGGAGTAGATTTGCCTGGTCATATAGTAAGTCTATGTTTAATTTCTTGAAGAATTTGTCAGACTGTTTTCCGATACCAGATGCACCATTTACATTCCACCAGCAATGTACAGATGTTCTAATTTTTCCACATCCCTCCAAAACTTATTTTTCTATTTTTAAATTATAACCACCCAGTGTGTGTGAAGTGGTCTCCTTGTGGTTTTGATTTTAATTTCTCTAATGATTAATGATGCTGAATATCTTTTTTTGTGAGCTTGCTGGCCACTCATGTATCTTCTTTAGAGAAATGTCTATTCAGATATTTTGCCAATTTTTAAATTGGGTTATTTTTTGCTTTATTGTTGAACTGTAAGCGTACTTTATATATTCTGAATATTTGTCCCTTATCAGATATATGATTTCCAAATATGTTCTCCCATTCTGAGGGTTGTCTTATTAATTTCTTGATGGTGGCCTTTAAAGTATAAAAGATTTTAATTCTGGTGGAATTCTTTATCTATGTTTCCTTTCATTGTTCGTGCTGTTGTTATTGTATCTAAGAAACCATTGCCTCAACCAAGCTCATGAAGATTTGCCCCTGTTTTCTTTTTTTTTCTTTTTTTTTTTTTTTTAAAGATTTTATTTATTCATTTGACACGGAGAGAGATCACAAGTAGACAGAGAGGCAGGCAGAGAGAGGAGGAAGCAGGCTCCCCGCTGAGCAGAGAGCCCGATGCGGGCCTCGATCCCAGGACCCTGGGATCATGACCTGAGCCGAAGGCAGCGGCTTTAACCCACTGAGCCACCCAGGCGCCCTGCCCCTGTTTTCTTCTAAGACTTTATAGTTATAGCTCTACAATTAATTCCTTAATTCACTCAAATTAATTTTTATACATGGTGTGAGGTAAGGATCCAACCTCATTCTTTTGCTTGTAGCTATCCAGTTGCTCCAGAACTATTTGTTGAAAAGACTATTCTTTTACCCCACTGATGTCTTGTCATCCTTTGAAAAATCAATTGACCATAGATGTATGGACTTATTTCTGAACTCTCAGTTCCATTCCACTGATCTATATGTCTGTCTTTATGACAGTACCACACAGTCTTGATGACTGTAACTTTTAATAAGTTTTGAAATCATCAAGGGTGAGTCTCCCAGCTTTGTACTTCTTTTTCAGGACTGGCTATTCAGAGTCCTTTGTGATTCCATATGAATTTTAGGATCAGTTGTCACTTACTTCAAAAAAAAAAAAGAAATAGTCAGGTGGGATTTTGATAGCATTGAATCTGTGCCTCACGTGGGGAATATTGTATTTTAACAATATTAAGCCTTCTAAACCATAAACACTGGATGTCTTTCCATTTATGTAGGTCTCTTAAATTTTTTTCAGTGATGTGTTATAGTTTTCAGTGTACAAGTCATGTACTTCCTTTTTTTAAGTCTTGTACTTCTTTTGTTTAATTTATTCCTAAGTATTCCATTCTTTCTAATGCTACTGTAAATGGAATTGTTACTTTAATTCTTGTTTCAAATTGTTCATTACTAATGTATACAAATATAATTTTTTGGATATTGATCTTATGTCATAACTATGCTGAATGCATTTGTTAGCTCTAATAATTACTGGTGGATTTCTTAGGATTTTCCATTTATAAGGTCATGTCATCTGCAAAAAGAAATACCTTTATTTCTTTCCAATCTTTATGCTTTTTTCTTTTTGCCTAATTGATCAGGATAGAAACCCTAGCTATATATTTAATAGAAATAATGAGGATGTATATCTTTTTCTTGTTTCTAATCCAAGGGGGAAGGTTTCAGGGTTTCACCCATAAGTATGATGTTAGCTGTGGTTTTTTTTCATAATTGCCCTTTATCAGATTGAGGCATTTTCTTTCTACTCCTGGTTGTTGAGTGTTTTTATCATGGACGGTTGTTGGGTATTGTCAGATTCTTTTTATGCATCAAGACAATCACGTGGGTATTTTTCTTCATTCTATTAATTAGGTGTATTACATTGATTGATTTTAATATGTTGAATGAACCTCATATTCTGATATAAATCCCACTTAAGTGTGGTATGTAATCCTTTTAATGTGTTTTTCAATGTGTTTTGCTAGTATTTTCTTGAGGATTTTTTGCATCAATGTTCATAAAAGGTATGGATCTGGAGTTTTCTCATAGTGTCTTTGACTTTATTATCTGCATATCACTGGCCTCATAGAATGACTTGGGAAATGTTCCTTCCTCTCCAATTGTTTGGAAGAGTTTGAGCAGCATTGTTTTTCATTCTTCTTTAAATGTTTGGTAGAATTCACCAGTGAAGATATCTGGTCCTGTGCTTTATATAAGTTGTTTAATTGGATTTACTAGTGGTTTGTTGTTTTTTTAAAAGACTTTACATCTATATTTGTATGGAATATTGGTCTGCAGTTTTCTTTTCTTGTAATGCCTTTCTCTGGTCTGGGTAACAAGATTTTGGTATCCATGAAGTATTGGCCTCATTGAATGAGTTGGGAAGTTTTGCCTCCTCTTCCATTTTTTGGAAAATTTTGCGAATGCTTGGTATTAGTTCTTCTTTAAACACTTGCTAAAATTCATCAGTTATCTGGTCCTAGGCTTTTATTTGTGGGGAAATTTTAACTATTTCATCTCTTTATTTGTTATATCTATTCAGATTTTTCCATTTCTTCTTGTCAGTTTTGGTGGTTTGTGTCCTTCTGGAGATATGTCTATTCCATCTAGTGTGTCTAAATTGTCTATATACAGCTGTTTATTACTTTATAGTTATTTTTATTCTGTAATGTCAGTTATTTTTATTCTTTATATAGTTCTAGTATTCTTTTATAGTTATTTTTATTTCTGTAATGTCAGTAGTAATGTTCCTTCTCTCATACCTGTTAGAAATAATTTGAGACTTTCTTTCTCTTTGTCTTGGTCTGTGTAGCTAAAAGTTTGTCAATTTTGTTAATTTTTTTTGAAGAACCAACTTTTGATTTTGTTGATTTTTTTCTATTGTTCTTCTACTCTCAACTTCATTGATTTCCATTCTAATATTTATTATTTCTTCCCTTCTGCTTGCTTTTGACTTAGTTTATTCCTCGTGTAGACTCTTTTTAAAGTAATCTCTACACCCAGTGTGGGGCTTGAACTCACGACCTGGGGGCCAAAAGTCACATACTCTGCCCAGTGAGCCAGCCAAGCACCCCTTTCTGTAATCTTTCAAGGTAGTAGGTCAGGTATTAATTTGAGATCTTTTGTGTTTTTTTAAATATAGGCATTTACAGTAATAAATTGTCTCTAATCATCACTTTAGTCATACTGCATAGGTTTTGAAGTGTTTAGTTTCATTTTCATTCATCTTCAAGTATTTTCTAGTTTAGTTTGTTATGTCTTAAATTGACCATTAGGTATTTAAGGATGTGTTATTTACTTCTACGTATTTGTGGACTTCCCAATTTCCTATTGCTAATTTCATTCTGATGTTGTCAGAGAACAGACTTTGTATGGCTTCAGTCCTTTAAAATTTATCAAGACTTTTTTATGAGTTAACATATGGTCTATCCTGGACAAAGTTCCATGTGCTCTTTAGAACAATGTGTATTCTGTGTTGGGTGGAGTATTCTATAGAAGTTTATTAGATGTAGCTGATTTATAGTGTTGTTTAAGGTTTCTATTTTCTTAGTGATCTTATGCCTAGTTGTTCTATCCATTATTGAAATTAGGGTATTCAAGTATCCAAATATTATTTTTGGATTGTCTATTCATCAGTTCTGTCAGATTTTGCTTCCTGTATTTTGGGACTCTGTTCTGAGAGATATAGATATAGATATATAGATATTATCCATATACTCTCATAAAATGTCTTTTTATTTTTATAAAATGTCTTTGTCTCTAGTAACAACTTTTGCCTTAAAAGTTTATTTTGTTTGGTATTAGTATAGCCAGTGCATCTCTCTTTTTATTACTCATGGCATGGTATATTTTTTTCTATCCCTTTACTTTCAATCTATTTGTGTCTTTGATCTAAGGTGTGTCTCTTGTGGTCAGCATAAAGATAGACCAGGATTTTTATATCCATTCTGCCAATCTCTTCCTTTTGGTTGTATTCCTTAATCTATTCACATTTTTTTTAAAGAGGGAGGGAGTCAGAGGAGGGACAGAGGAAGAGGGAGGGAGAGAATCCCAGGCAGGCTCCATGCGATGGAACCTGATGTGGGGCTGGATTTCATGACCCCAAGATCATGACTTGAGCCAAAATCAAGAGTTGGATGCTTAACCAACTGAGCTGCCCGGGTGCTCTTTAATCTATTCACATTTAATGTAAGTACTGATAATGTAGGGCTTGTTGCTCCCTGTTTTTTATATCCTATGTCTTTTTTGTTTCTACATATCTCCATAACTTCCTTCTTTTGTGTTAAAAAGCATTTTCATTCCCTTGTCATTTTTAAAATTCTACTTATTTGGAATTATTTTCTTCTTGTTTGCTGTGTGGATTACAATTAACATCTGAAGTTATAACCATCCAGTTCAGATAAATGGCAACTCAATTTCAATAGTATACAAAAAGTTTTCTTTCATATAGCTTCATTGTCTGTCCCTCTTTGTGCATTTATTTTAATACAAATTACATCTTTATACATTGAACGCCCATCAACACAGTTTTATAATTATTGCTTCATGCAACTGTCCTTTAAATTAGAAGAAAAAAGAGGTACAAATAAAATATACATATATCCTCTTTTTAAAAGATATTTTAATTTATTTATTTGTCAGAATGAGAGAGAGAGGGAGAGAGAGAGAAAGTGAAAGCACAAGCAGGTGGAGCTGCAGGCAGAGGGAGAGGGAGAAGCAGGCTCCCGCTGAGCAGAAAGCCCGATGTGGGGCTTGATGGGATCAGCCCCGAAGTGCCGAAGAAGGCAGACACTTAACCGACACTTAACCGACTGAGCCACCCAGCCATCCCCTCTTTTTTTTGTATTTACCTATACAGTTACCTGTACTAGTATTCTTTATTTTTTCTTGTGGAATCGAGTTACTCTCTAGTGCCCTTTCATTTTAGCCAAAAGCATACCTTGTAGTATTTCTTATATTTTCTATATTCGTATATATGTAAATATAATTATAATATAAAATATAAATATATATCTGTTCCTTCTATTTCTATATGGTGAATTCTCTCAACGATTGTTGATTTGTGATGTCTTACTTTCTCATTCATTTCTGAAGGATAGCTCTATGACAATAGAATACTTTGTTGATAGTTTTTTTTTTCTTTTAGCACTTTGAATATATTGTGCCTATAATTCTAGCCTCCTTGGTTTCTCATGAGAAATTGCCTAGTAATATTATGAAGGATGCCTTGTACATGATGAATTGCTTCTTCCATGCTGCTTTGAAGATTCTCTCTTTGTCTTTGACTTTTGACAATTTGATTCTAATGTATCTTGGTGAAATTTTCTTTGCGCTATTTTTTTTCCTTTGAGCTATTTCTATTTGGAGTTCATTGAACTCTTTGGATGTGCGGATTAATGTATTTCATCAAATTTTGGTTACCATTTCTTCAAATATTCTTTCTGCCCTTCTGTCTCACACTTTTCCCTCTGGGACTGCTGTTATTATGGATGTTGGTTCACTTGACAGTGCTCCATAGTTTTCAGATGGTTCTGTTCCTTTTTCTTCATACTTTTTTCTTTCTATTCTTCAGACTGGATAATCTCATTTGACCAATCTTCAAGTGTGCTCCTTCTTTTTTCTGCAAGTTCAGATGTATTGTTGAGCCCTACTAGTGAACTTTTCATTTCAGGTTTGGTACTTTTCAACTCCAGAATTTCTTATTGGTTCTTCTTTTAATTTTTTAAGTATTTATTTACTTTTTTCCTTTTTTTCCTAGTTTTTATTTAAATCCCAGTTAAAAATACAGAATTCCTCATGAATTTGTGTGTCATCCTTGCACAGGGGCCATGCTAATCTTCTCTGTATTGTTCCAATTTTAGTATATGTGCTTCCAAAGTAAGCACAGTTATTGGTTCTTTTAAAATAATTTCTGTCTCTGTATTAACATTCACTATTTAGTGAGGCATAATTCTAATATTCTCATGGTTCCCTTTACTTTTAAGAAAACTGAAATTGCTGATTTAAAGTGATTGTCTATTAAGTCCAAAGTCAAGTCTTCCTCCAGGAATTGATTCTTTTGACTACTTCTTTTCCTGTATATGAGCCATACTTTTTTGCTTCTTTGCATGTCTTATAATTTTTTTCTTGAAAATTGGAAATTTAAAATAATAATAATATGAGGATTTTGCATATCAAATGCCCCCCAAAACGTTTGTTGATGTAACTATTTGTCATTTTGCTTATTTGTTTGTTTAATGACGTTTCTGTACTAACTCTGTCAAAATTTGTAATTTTTTGTCATGTGTGGCCACTAAAGTCTATGCTCACTTAGATTGGTATCCAGATAATTACTTTACAGAGATTCCTTAAATGCCTAGAACCAGTGATCTCCCAGCCATTGCCTAGTGGCTCTGTGAGCTCACTGGGGCACAGCTTCAACTCTCAGCCAGGCAGTTCACAACCCTCTTTTAGCCTTCTTTTCCTGCTGGTATAGAATCCTACAATTTTGGCAGTGGTGAGGCCTTTGTCTTCTCAGGTCTCTCATGAGCATCTGCACAGCCCTGGGCATGCTCCCATCAGTACTTGTTCTTTTCCTTCTAGGTTCACAAAAACACTTCAGAGTTTTCAAAGCCTCCTATGGACATCATATCTTCCAGATTTTCCTTTTAAGATTTGTAGTAAACTTATTATCTCAACTGTTATCTACAGTCTGAGGCAGTTGCAATACTAAGCAACTAATACTGATTGTTTTTAACAAATGCCCCCAGGGAAAATTTCGTTGGCACTGGCATACCTCTGTGATAGGTCAAATATAGACAAGCTTTGTGAGTGCATTCATCCTGGGAACCACCAAACAGGTCAATAATGGCAGTCATTTGGGAACGAGGGTTTGAAGGAGATCCTACCCTTTTCTGCGCACTCCAGTGGCTGCTAAGTGGTTGGTTTTCACAATGATTGAGGGCTATTAGTATTCCAGGCTACCACAGAGCTGAGCATAGGGAGATGGGAATAGGGCAAGTGAAAACACCACAAAGGTCAGTGTTCTCACCAAGAACTGGTTTTTGTGTGTTTTGTTTTGTCTTGTTTTGTTTTTTGAGTAAACAGTTCCTGGATTGCTGCAAGTCTTTGATTAACTTCTAGAGTTGTAAAAAAGTTGATTCTGACAATTTTTGTCAGTCTTCTCCTTGGAAAGAATTTTCAGAGGTCCTTATTTTCCCACTGCTATCTCCAAGCATCCTTTAGAGACATTTAAATAATAAGAAAAGTAGTTTATAAATTTACCCATATAGTTTCCATTTTCAGGCACTTCATTCTTTGGTGTAGATCTCTATTTCCATCTTATTTAATTTTCCAAGCATTAGAAACTTCCTTTCTTTTAAGAGCAGTCTGCTAGGGCCAAATTCCCTCATCTTTTATATATCTGAAAAAGTCTTTATTTCACCATGGATTTTGAAAGCTCTTTTTTCTGGGTATAGAATTCTAAGTAGACTTTTTTAAAAAATCCTATCAGAACTTTAAAGATGTTGCTCTAGTGTCTTCTCAGTTGTGTAATTTCTAATGAGAAAGTTGCTGGCATCTTTATCTTTCTTTGTTCCTCTGCACATAATGTGATCATGATGTGTTTTGGTGTCGTTTCTTTGTGTTTCTTGTGTTTTGTTTTTATTAAGCATCTTAGACCCATGAATTTATAGTTTTCATCAAATTTGGAAAAAATTTTGTCCCTTATTTAAAATATTTTTCTGGTCTCCCCCCCACCTCCTCCTGCATGGACTTCATTCACATATATTAGCACATTTGAATTGTCCCACATCTCACTAATGCCCTGTTAATTTTTTGTCACTTCTCTTTTTTCTTTATTTTACGTTGAATTGACTTTAATGCTATGACTTCAAGTTGAACAATCTTTTCTTCTACAATATCTTATTTGCCACTCATCCCATCTAGTATATTTTTTCATCTCCAAAATTATAGTTTTCATCCTTAGCAGTTCCATTTGTATCATTTATATATATTCCCTTTCTCTAATTAACTTTTTAATATATGTTATAAAAACTGTTTAATGGCCATATCTACTAATTCTATCACCTGTGTCATTTCTGTATAGGTTCCCATTAATTTTACTCTTCATTATGGGTCATATTTCTGTTTGTTTTTGCATGCCCACTAATTTTTTTATTTGGTGCCAGACATTGCAATCATATCTTGTTGAATATTGGATATTTTATAATCTTATAAATATTCTTTAGTTATTTTTTCCCTGGAACACAGTTAAGTTATTCAAAAGCTGCTCCTTTCAGATCTTATTTGTAAGATTCCCTAGGTAAGTCTGGAGCACTGTTCAGTTTAGGACTAATTTTCCCCAATCCTGAGGCAAGACCCTTCTGAGTATTCTATCCAATATCCCATAAATCTTGAGGTTTTCCATTCTGGTTGATAAGAACATGTTCTACTTCTATGCCTGGGTGAGTACCACGCACTGTTACCTCTAATCCTTTCAGGTGATTCTTTCTATGGCTTCAAATAATTTCCTCCCATGCCTGGTGTGATCAGTATTCTGCTGAATATTCAAGGAGAACCCTCTACACATCTCTGGAGTTCTCTGTGAAGATCCTTCCTCTATGGGACTGTATCTAATGAATTCAAGCCACCATGGTCTCCTTGTGCTTAGAGGTCCATCTCTTCAATTCAGGGGGCTGGCTTAGATTTCCCACCCCTGCACCATGGTCTGAAATTTCTCTCAAGGTGGTAAGACAGAGCAGTTGTAGGGCTTACCAGGTTTGTTTCTCACCTCTGAGAGATCACTGACCTTATTAGTTAATGTTTGGTGTCTTAAATACCCTTGTTTCATATTTTGAAGGGTTTTTATTTTGTGTTTGTTCAGGTGGGAGAATAAATCTGGTCTATCTTGGCCAGAAGTGGAAGTCTTCTATCTCATTACTTACAATGATTTGGTGCCAGCTCAGGGTATAAATTCATCACAATAAGACATCAAAATCAGTCTAGAGGATTTTGTTTACTCTGTGGTACATAGGGCTTTCAATGTAGGGTCATCTGGTGTGTCTTTTGTAATGTGACTATTTGCATTTGGATAGGCTGGTATTTGTCTCAGTTGTGATTTAACAATTGGAGCTTCAGATAAGATTTTTTTCTCATTAATTCTGACAAGATAAAGTTTTACTGTATCATAAGTAGGGAAAGTGGAAAATTGGTTTAAGTTTCTGAATCCACAAAGTGAAATATTATGAGGACCTTTGGTGTAATGAGAATTTCTTGCTGGAGCTGGACAGGAAGGGAGAAGAGAAGATCCTCTTTTCAAATCTGATGTGGCAAAATCTCGTTTTCCATGGAGTATCATGGGTCATAAACTCTAGACTAGAAAGAACTATTTCTAATCATTTTATCCTATCCTCCAAACAGACCTCTTATCAGGACTTTAATAGATAGGAAGTGTGATTAAAGTAATTTCTCCAAGGGAAAGAAGTGGGTGAATAAATAGTTAGAAGGGTGGTAGGGCTTGGTCTACACCATGTCTAAGATTCCTTGTAGTTCTAAACTAATTTCAGAATGTCAACTCTATACCAAACAAGAGTCAACTATAGTTTTCTAAGGTGCTACGAAACCAGATTAGAACCCTTGACAACTCCGATGTTGACCAAGTATCATTGTCACACCTCCACAAAAAGACACAGTTGTCTTGCAAAAGAGATTTTTTGCATTATTGACATCTTACATGGATTATATCTACTGTATAATTAATGTGATATATTTAACTATAATTCTAAGCACTAAGCACCACTACCAATATTGCCTGTCTTCCTAGAATGAGCAGAATCCTAACTAACATAAAGAAGAAGAAGAAAAAAGCATAAGAAAGCAAGGTCAGACAGATGGTTCCTAAACTGCTTCCGAGAAAGTTCAAAGAAACAGTAACAAGAATATGAGCATGAATATCAACCTACACGTATTCAAGTCCCTGAAACTGATGCAGAAAGCGCAAAAATGTTGAGAATCTTCTTGGAGTTACAGAACGAACTGTAAGTCTTACATTTTTCTGTAGACATTTAAGAATCCACTTTCCATTTCAATATTTCTTTGCTCCTTTTGTTATTGAAATGCTAATTCAGATGATTGCTATATAGAAGACACTGTAATGGATATTCTGAGATTGAAAAATCAAGGAGGGGATTGCTTTTAGTTCAGTTCTATGGACCAAAATGTTTAATATTAAGTTAAACCAGTGGTATCCTCTTAGGTTCTCGGGACTTTATTCTAAATAAGTTTCTTCCATTTATATAGCACACCACTGATGTTACCGACAAATTCCAATGTAACATGCAACAGTGGTTCCTAATTGCTTTAGCATTTATCATGCAGAAGAGACAGGAGGAAAGTTGTCTCATTTTGTACAGCTCAGTTGCATTTCTTATCTCTGAAGTACACTTAAGCAGCAAACTAGGACTTAAGTAGCTGCCTGAAAACCAGCACCCATTAGCATGCATGTCTTGGAGGGAAAATGAATTGGTTTTTCTCAAACAGAATTCAGTTCAACCTCCTTCTGTGCATTAATTTTGCATAATTTCTCTTTTGCACATTTTATAAATTAGGAGTCCTGATCTGGTTTACCCACACAAATTCTTACACTCACATTTTCCAGGTTCTGCCTTTGGGCAGTTCTGTTTTCAAAACATTAAAAAAAAAGCATTTAGGTGCGTTTCCAAGATGCCTTTTGGGTTCAATTAGCACCTAGTAATATTTTCCTAAGCAGTCACTAGAGGTGCTTAACTAATGTGTACTTAGGCATGTTTTACCTGATAAGTCTTCTGAATAGATTTTATGCTTTAAAGAAACAGTACCACTTCACATTCTATAGTAAGCATGTGCTTACTGTGTATGAGACCAGGGGACTGGAGCAGCTGAAGTTCTGTTCAGGCACTCTACAATGTAGATCTTCCAGCTAATGATTTCTGCTGATTGTTGAAACCAGCCACACTATGCCTACTGTTCCAGGAATTCAAGTCCCATTAAGATGTGAATCATCAAATGAGTACACAGAGATCGTATAGTCTTGGTAAGCACAGATGAGCCCATGTCTTTGAGGGGCTGTTTGGGATGAATAAAATACATTTGGGCTGTGTTCTGAGAAATATAGATTGCCTCTCTCAAAGTGAGGACTAGGGCTAGAGTTCGTATATAATGTGACATTAAAATGTGTGATGAATATATATGTATATACATACATCTTCTTTTTAGTTTATCTCTTTATTTCAGAGTGTGCACATGCATGCGCACACACGCACGCGCACACACACACACACACGTGTGAGTGGGGGGAGGGGCAGAGGAAGAGAATCTTCAGGCCGACTCCCCGCTGATCACAGAGCCTGATGATGTCATTTCGGGGCTCAATCTCACGCCTGTGAGATCATGAGCTGAGCTGAAACCAAGTGTCCGATGCTCAACCACTAAGCCACCCAGGCGCCCCAATATATAAATCGTTTTTAAAGATGGTCTCTGTTGTGGACTATTTCTGATGACAAAGGCAATCTAATTACACCCTCCCATTGTGGTGTTCTTTACACACAACTCAAGTACATCGGTAAGGTCAAGTTGTACAATGAGCTCAATTGTCTGCAAATATACAATGTAACTTGTGGATTATGCACATAATGTGGGAACTGACTCCCTACCCTGTTCCCCACCTGACTCCACAGGTTCCTCCCCCGTTGCCCATTGAACCTCGGTCAAGCATTGGTCCCCAGATCTTACTTACTTTCACTGCCCTTCTGTGTGGCAAGGCTATTTGGTAAAGGAAACAGTCAGGGAGGCAATTATTTTTCTAGTGTTCCTTTAAATCTTTGGTTTTTGATAAGGCCAGCAATATAATTTATTAATATGTTCTTGGTATTCGACCCATCCATCCTTCTATATTCCTTCAGTGCGGAACTGTTTTCTGTCTGTTCGTCGGTGTTTTTTCTATGTACTCCTATTTGCCTTCCCAATGGTTAAAAAATAAGCATATTCAACCTTTGAAAAACATAGGCTTGAACTGTGCGGGTCCACTTATATATGGATTCTTTTAAAAAATAGATACACTACAGTACCATAAATGTGTTTTCTTTTCTTCACGATTTTCTTAATGTTTTCTTTTTTAAGAATACAGTATGTAATACATAATAACATACAAAATATGTACTAATAGACTGTTTCTGTTATCAGTAAGGCTTCCGGTCAGCAGTAGGCTATCAGTTGTTAGCTTTCCAAGAGTCAAAAGTTAGACGTGGATTTTAGACCGTGGGGGGCGGGGCCCCTAAGCCCTGTGTTGTTCAACTGTGAATGAAAAGGGAGTCAATTAAAGGGCAGGAGTACATGGCAAAGGAGGGAGACGAAAGAAAACTGTAAATGATTACCTTACCCTTACCAAGTGGTTGATTCTATATATAATTCATAATCACGGTCCTGCATGAAAACTCAGGTAAGCTCTATACTAGTACCACTCCACACTTGGAGAGTTAGGGGTTAATGCATTACCACCATTGAGAAGCATCGTGTTTCTAAGCATAGTAACTTCTACCCAAATCCTACGTTATCCCACCGGCTTTTTCTGAAAAATGCAGTCAAGTGCTTCCACAGAGCAGGAAAAAGTATATATTTATAGTGGAGTAGGGACGACGCTATTAAGAAAAATGAGTCTCCGCACATAAGAACTTTCGTGAACACATTTATTGCGAGTAGCTCTATGGAAAAGCAAGTCAGATATATATTTAAACACTACGCAAAGTTGCAAGGTTGTCTCCCAAAATTGCAAATGAGATGTTTACAAAGAAACAAGAGTATTTACAAAGGAAGACAAAGCCAGAGCAACTCAAAGCAGATCTGTGAAGCAGAAAGAGCAAATGTGATGAACCACCGGAACTGTAGTGTTTTAAGTTTTTACTGACCAACTGACTGCATCTGACACCAAATTAAATGTAGAGGTCACCAAACCAAAAAAAAATAATAATAAAATAAAATAAAATAAAATAAAATAATAATAATAATAATAATAATAATAATAATAATAATAATCGTTCCATCACTGGTTTTTCTTAACAGCAGCATAAACCGATACCTGGAAGGTAAGCGATACGCTGGTACACATATTCTAAAAGGAGTCTTCCAGCACAATACTGAATAAACTAATTGTGTCTGTAAACTAAGAATTAGTGTCAGAAAGAATGCATATTTGTTATGCTGTACCTGTGACTACTTGTACCTGTGACTACTTGTATCTGTGACTACTTTTAGGTACTACCGTGTATGGGGTTTCCCATCTATTTATTCAGCAAGTGTTACACCTGTTCTGTACCCTGTCTGCCGGCAGCCCCTGAACCTAATATACAAATAAAGCAATAAGGCATTTTCCCCCAAATCATCTTTGCTTTCCACAATTCTGAACAATTGTGACTTAAAACTCACTTGAAAATAAAAATGGTGACAGAAGGCTTGAAGAAAGCCTGCCTAGAGAGTGCACTGTTACCATACTGAACAAAAGCCACACTGTGCAATTTAATTAGGTTGGGAAAAGAGAAGAGTCTGAAGGAACTGACGAAACCTACTGCCCTCACGATCACCAGGCACTGAAGGAGTGACTGGGACTGCGGTTACATCCTCTCCCCGGCCCCGTTCAACGAGGGAAAAAAGAGCCCCCTCCATCCCTTTGGTTGGTAGGCAAGGAAAAATAACAGAAGTCAACTCGGCTCTTCAGAAAAGTTAGTTTAGCAACATGTGTACTAGAAAGCCTGCTTGAAGATAGAAGTACACATTCAAAGACATCAAAACCGAGTGGCGAAAAACTTCGGGTAAATAGTACACTATTTCAAAGTTGCACATTAAATGCGAAGCAATTTTTTTTTAACAGAGTTACACACAAGAGGTACACCTACAATCACATGGACACAGGTACACAAAGGTGTGCATACACACAAATATGTGTGCCTGCACACACACTAGCACTCACAGTTACACAAACACTCACACCCATCTGTGATACTATGAGGTTTGCCAGTGATGGGCACAAGTTACAATTTGTGTGCCGCCACGAAACAAAGCTCTAAGCAAGCTTCAAGACCTTTGTACCTATCCTCTGTGATCGCCACCTGTTAGTGTCATTTTCTCAAAGGTCCAGGTTCCTAAAATCTTAATTCAGTTTCCATCAGAGGCAAGCAAAAATAGGAGGAGGAAGCTTGCTCTGATTTTAAAATTTGATACATCTTATATAGGCTTGTTAACCATAAGGAAAACAAAGCCTTATAAGAGGTTCCTTTTGGCTTAAGTTTCAGAATATTGATTGATGCATATACACCAATTTCTTGAATATGGGAAACTGATCTCTTTATAGGAGCCCTGGGCATGGGAGGGAGAGTGTGTGACCAGCAGAGAGCCAGAGAGGGAGAATGGGGGTGGTGGTTAGAGTGGGGAGGCCCAGAGAGGCAGAGAGGGGCTCTGTGAGGAGACTTTGAATAACTTTGTTTCTTTAAAGGGGAAAATGTAGGTTCCAAAACTTTAAAAAAAATGGTTTTGGAAATGCTCAATTGATTTGCAGGCAGAACATTGCAGAATGGTATATGAACAAATAATCTGTTCTTCAGTTCTGCCTTTAAAATGTTGAAAATACTCATTCAAGTTATAAGTTCAGTTGACATTTAATGTGGACAGAATGTTGCAGTTTTGTTAATGAGCAAAAACTGCTGTAGTCTGTCCTTTGGTCCTGTCTTTTAAGATACTGAATGTGTCCCATTAAGATATAAGTTCAGTTGACATTTAACACCTTGATTAAGAAATGTTTTATGTATGTTTTATGTACTCAGAAGAAAAAGATTCCAGATCATACCTACCTTCTCATGAATGTAACTTTTTTTTCTTTTTCTGCTCTTGTGTAAAGGATTTTCAGCTTCAAAACTAAATCTAAGTGTTATACATCAGTGAAATTGGTGTTGGCCACATTTACACATATGTAAATAACATTATTTTAAAGAGGGAAAGGAGTTATGAGAGGCTTGCTTTTATAATATTTGTTTCCTCTTGAAGAGACTTGGGGGGGAACCAGAAAATAAAAACAAAGTACAGTGTGAATTTCTCAATTCAAAATTACTTGATCCATAAAGCAGCAGGCCGAATGATCTATGTTAGGATCATTCACCTGCCAGCATCCATTTGTCAGCTTTTAGAAATTCGGGCTGTTTTCTATTCAGAAGCCTCTGAATTTTCTTTCTTTTAGGCAGATCTGGAGTGGACAAAGATGAAACTCCATAAGCATCACTTGTCTTCTAAAGTGTGTTTTTGTGGCAATGTAATCACTCTAGGAAAAAAAAAAGACGACAAAACAAAAAGTTACTTTTGGAATTAAAGTGTGTAGTGCTTTCCCCTACCCAATACCCCCCCCCACTCCCAACTCTAAAATGAAAGAAAATCAAACTGAGGAGTGTGGCTCGGCGTGGACATGCCTAAGTGTGTCAGCCACCTCTGACAAATGCTAGCGCCAGCCCAGCAAAAATTCAAGGGCAGTTCCTTCTCTTGCCCCCTGGCTGTCACTCTGACATCTCCGGTGGAAGGCAACTTTGTTTGTGCATGCACTGTTATACTTCCTCCCAGTGAGTGGGGTCAGCAAGTGAGCCAGGCATTGGGCAAAGAGAATTTTTGTCTTCTCCTACACGCTTGACTATGCCCTCACCAGATTCTGTGGCACAGAGTCAAAGGATCTGAGCATAGCCTTGGCAATAGTCTCCAGGCTTGGTCACTGAATTTCTTCTCAAAGAGCAAAGTCATACCTGTAAAGGAGACTTGGTTGACATCCTCATCTGTCTAATAGAAAGCAGCTCTAGTATTATTCTCTTGGCCTTCTGCTTATTGTGAGAGTGCATAACGGGGAGTGGGACAAGAGGAAGGGGAATCTGGTACATTGGAGAAGGCACTGGGCTGGAGAGGGGATGGATGGGGATAAATGGTTAGTAAATGGATTATGGGATGCGAGTGTTCCTTTAAGATCAGGTCCCATCAAAGTACCATGTTTACTGTCTCATTACAACCAATCTCAAAGAATTCACGGAAAGCCTCCACCTGAGTAGGCTTCAAGTACAAGATCTTGTATTAAAGCAGGAGTATACATTATAACTATTCTTGCAGCAGAGGTTTTTAAAAATGTAATAAACTTGCAGGTGGATGAAGCATCAAATGTCTCCATCACCCTTTCCACCTAACTTGTGGCTCTTAGTCATAACATTATATAGGGCTGTTTCTCCACATTAAACAACAACAACAAAACCCACCCTAGATTAGTAGAGATATTAAGTTTTCCTGTCATCAATGGGGCTTAGGAAATTTCAGGTTCTGTGGATCTATCAAGTTTACACAGGATGAAAAGTATCTGTGAGAGTTCATTGCAAGAGTGCATCTGAGCAATGCAATTATCTGTTGCAAAATGAGCCTCACTGACTTCTGCACAAACTCTCAGCTAGATACTTTTAACAGAGATTTAAGGCTAGAAAGCTATCTCAGCTAATTTCGTTTGCTATTTTGTTTTAATATAAAAACATGTTCCTAAGTAGCACACTGAATGTACTTTAAAAGGGATTTCTGACTCACCTATATACCACATACCTTTTCTAGAAACATGCAAATTAAGCCTCATATGATGATCACATCAACAATTACACTGAACCCGAATTAAGGGTATTTGTTACCACTTGAGTTGTTTTACTTTCTTATTTACTCTTGTTTAAATGAGACTTTACTGAAAAACTGATTCATATTTCAATTGCTTTCCAATACCACCTCTGCCAATGCTGACCGAATATTTGATAACACACTGAAAACCTAGAAAATAATGGTGTGACTTCAAGTTTACATTGCGAAATATATTTGTCAGCTTTTGATTAACTATACTAGTAGAAATGAATAATGTTATCTGATAGAAGATAATCCAAAAATAATTTAATTTGCTTTTGAAATGCACTATGGGAACTCAAGCCACAGATTTACCTTGGTAATCCTGTTTCACTTGGGCCAATATTAAAATGAGTTTACATTCCCTGAGCACATTCCAAAGAAGAGCTGAAGGAAGTAACTCAGAAGCTTGTTGGGTGGCAAAGGAAAGCAATTCAGGATTAAAACTTCACCAGAAATGCTCCATGAAATGAGTATCAAAGGGCTGTTAATCACATCTTAGTTCCATCTCTTGTTCTTTTTTTTTTTTTTGGTCTCTTGTTCATTTTGAGGTCATTTCACCACCAGAAAGGTAAACATTGACATTCTGAATAATGAGGCATGTTTTCACATGTTAGTGCCACTCGATACTGAAAGGTTACAAATGATGACCTTATTGGATACTCTTCCTTTCTGATTAATCAAAGACCTTTTTAAGGATGAGTTAGTTCCACCCTTTTAATGGGAGGTGTATTCTCCAAGCAATTTTTCTCTGTAAGGGAGAAAAAAAACTCATTGGACTCCAATGGGTCAACACATTTTCCGACACCTGCCCCCCAAAACCTGGCAAGTATTACTTTCTCCTCGAAAACAAATGAAGTAAACTTTTCTGTTTCAATTTGTATAATGCTATAAACCTGAACATTAATCTTTAATATACTAATAAAGCACACATGACTTCAATATCCCTGGAAATTTGTAGGGTGAGCCAAGAAAGCCGTTCCTCCAGGGCATTCCAGACCTCTTTACATGAATCATAAACATGCCTCTATTACGGTTTGAAGGCCAAAGCCACAATGGTTCCCTTGCCCAGAGAGAGCCAAAGCGATAACAATATATCCAGTTATTCTTTCTTTTTCCACTCTCCCCCATCTCAGTGCCTTAGTTATCTATTCAAGTCCAATTTGCTTAGAACTCAAAACACTATTCTCAAGTTCTTCTGAGCATTCCTCATTCTGCTTATTCATCAACACGCTCTCCCTGCAGTCAACTGGTGATCACACGAACAGGGGCAAACAACCAAACTGTCGAAGGCAAACAAATGAAAGGAAATGAAGAGAAATGGAAACAGAGACCCCAAAGATGAATGTACAATAACACGGTATATTATTTAGCTTGGCGTTGCCTCTAGCTTTTATATAGTTCTCTCTCTCTCTCTTTTTCCCAATAAGGACAGATCATCACAGCTTTCCATGTCCTGTGAACATACAGGAGGGTGATTCTCTAGGAATTGATTAAAAAAAATTGAAGTGCTGTCCCTCAAGGGTGAAAACTGGCACTAACTGCTGCTAGTCTTTACAACACCAATCACACCAGACTATTGTCTCCTTCCTAGAGCAGAAAAGCAGATGCTTCTCCCCATGGGGGTAACAGATATGTTAGAGAACAGTCAAAAGGATCTCTAAAGGGAAACTGATGACACTTGGAAATCTCCATCTCCTCAAAGGACAATTTTAGTCGTTGTATACCTTCCCTTCACCAGCAGGTCCTGGACCATGCAGGTGTGTTCATTCCAGTCTTGATTATCTGGATACAAACTATTTGGGGATTTTTATCCTGGGGTCAGCTTCTCGACTACCTCCCAACACACACTTGGGCCACTTCACTCTGCTACTTAGTTACTGAGGACTTAAAGAATGAAAGTTACTAGAATTCTCATATAGGCGGTCTCCAATTTACAAAAGAGATGTATTCCAAGGCTCATTGTTTAGTTGAAACTCAGAATGAATTATCCCACAGAAGCAATGTTATAAATAAAAGGTGGACAGGTTCGTAGGCTCATCCAACACATGCCTACAATAACCTATGCAGTTCTTGAATGAACAGAGGAGCTACTTTGAAGATACCCAAGCATCACTTACAACACCTCGTTTCTGTGGGAGGATGTATTTGAAGCGTCAATTTAAGACTCCAGGAAAATATCTTTTTAAACTATGGCCAGAGGAAGAGTATCCCCCTAAACCCAGGTGGGTGGAATAACTGGGGAATGGGTGGGCTCTGAGGGGGAGGACAGTGTTGGCATGCCTGGGAGGCTGGAGGCACAACTATGAAAAGGCAGGAGTTAACAGTCACATTTATTGGTCAGACTTTCCAGGGCACATGGGTACACATGTGAATGAAATCCAAGATGCATTTAGAGGTAGACTTCATTGATATTCTCTCTAAGGTTCAGGCTTGTGAGGAGAAAATTAGTAAATATAGAAAGGCAGATTATATAAATTGTGAAAACTAGCTAAAGTGACTACTATTTAGGGGGGAATTGGATATTCAGTAAATCCAGAAGGTCTGGCTAGCATCAGACATATTGTGGTCAATCCAACCATGAAAATAGCTTTAAACACTGGCCCAGTGGCCTCTGTGCCAATGAGTGAGAGTAGAGCAGGCAGCAATGCCTGGGACCTGCAAAATAAGGAGCCCTTCAAGGAACGTTGTTCCTATAAGCTAAGCCACAACGGGCTGTGGCATAGGAACAAGCAACATCTGGTGTGTGTGTGTGGTGGGGTGAGTCCTCTATAGGCCCCGCATGACTCCCAGAGTGGTCCTCACCTTTGGGAGAGACAAGGAAAGGATATGGTTTCCTAAAATCAGGCAAAAGGCACGTAAGGGCAAGACTCACATGGTATATAACCAGCACAACCCTAGCCTGTGAGAAAGGGGTGTTGTGAAGCTAGTGAGAAAGAGTAATGTTCTCATTTCACTAAATAACTATTTAAGTAGATGTTTTCCATTGATTCTAAAACCAATCAACCCGAAAATTGTATGGGACCCACTTGAGGCGTCTGGGTGGCTCAGGTGGTTTTGTGTCTGCCTTTGGCTCTGGTCATGATCTGGGAGTCCTGGGATGGAGTTCCACCTTGGGCTCCCTGCTCAGTGGGGGGAATCTACTTCTCCCTATGCCCCTCCTCTTCCCCCTGTTCATTCTCTCTCTCTCTCTCTCTCTCTCTCTCTCTCTCTCTCTCTCTCTCTCAAATAAAATCTTTAAAAAAAGAAATCATAAGGTGCCCTTGAAAAGAATGAGAACCTGTAATAGGGTAGATGTCTACATTTGAAAAACTCTAAAAAATCCTATTTCTCCATCATTCAACCCACATTTCCAAAAGAAGACTCCTGTTTTTCCAAAAGAAGATGGAAATGTAGGACCTGTAGCTATATGACCAATAACCAAGGCAGAACTGCTAGAGCATATATTCTAAGTTCACATGGCAAGCATAGTATCTTGGCAATGTTATCAATAGCTTTAGAATTAGCAAGCTGACAGTCATGGTAAAAACTGAATGTGTTGCAATGTATTCATGTCAGTATTATAAAAGGTAGCCTTTTTAATTTCTCATTTCTCACTCAGGACCAAGCAATGTTTTTCAGTGAATGATCCTAACCATCTAAGAGCCTGGTATCTTAGACAAAACATACTGCAGGCTTTAATTAAGCATTTTACAAAACCTATTTTCCAATACTGCCAATAAAACGTCTGGGCTATATTTACATAGTCTTAAAGCATCGTTTAAAAAGGTGCTAAAGAAAATGAATTTAATTTTAAACAAGGATTTTTATGTCCCGAGGATTTGATTTTCAAGGCTTCTGAAATCTATTTGCCTGACTGCCAAAAGCAAGTTTGCTTTTTAAACAAGTGAGGAGCGTCTATTTCTACTACCCTTTGGCTTCCACCTGTCTCATTCTATCCTGTTGTGCCCACAGTGATGGTTTAAATTAGAATATCAGATTTGATACACATGGAAAAATGAAATTAAGAGGCTTTTGGCTGTAACTGGCAAATGCCAATGGATTATTAGGAAAACCAAAGCTATCTGACTTCAGTTAAGGAAATGACCATTAATGGAAATATAGGGAAGGCACCTCCATATCACTTTCTGTTCCTTTCAGCATTTCCAGGGGACCTAAATAGCTACACACGCTATTTGTGTTGAAGAGCTAAAGATTAGCAAACTCCTCCCCAATCCAGATTTAAAACATTCAATTCCAGTTCAGGTCAAATTCTTTTATCTGGGAGCCATGGCAAACAGTTCAAGGCAATGAAAATTACCCACACTCTGGCAGATGGTTCACAGCTGTAACATTCTGAATGAATTATTCCGCACCCCCCTCCCCAAATTGCTACCATTAAATTCAAGAGAACTTGTAATTTTTTTCAACCCTTGCCTATATAATAATCTTTCATCAATAGGAAAATAACAGATTGAAATCCGATGAGAGGACGGTGTGATGGGCTGGGTGGAGCACTGGACCCGAGATCAGATGTACGGGTTTGATTTTCAGCTCTGTCACTTACCTCTTTGACCATGGGAAAGTTCTTAACAGCAGCTTCAATTCCAGGACCTACTGTCCCCCAGCAAAACAATGAACGTGAATGTGTTTTGCAGATTATGAAGCAGTATGCAACTGTTAAACATTTCCTCAGGCAACAAGTTGACAATTCAACAACAGTCTTTTTCAAATCATATACAATATTGATTTCTCCCTATACTGGTTACTCTCACCTATTCCAACATGAAGGTTTTTGTGTCATTCTAAAGAAGCCCAAGTTTGTTCCCCCAAACAGCTGTCTTCCAATGACTCTAGAGTATTTTGGTTCATTTTTGGTCATCTGGGAGAGGACAGGAAAGCAAGAGATCTTGTTTGTGTTTTTATGCATGTGTGACATTCTGCTGTGCTCAGTTGAAGTCCTAGCTCTTGTTAAAGATGTTTTGCTAGTGGCCAAAATTTTTGCCCTGGAAGCATCACTCTTAGGATGAATGCAAACTCATCGTAACCGCCAGGGACTTTAGTTAACTTTAATTGAATGAAGTTCTCTTTAATTGTTAGAGGTCACCTACCTCTACTCCAAATGACTGTCTAATTTTTTTTTCATGGGGTGGAGATAAATGTTGCCTAAAATAAGTAACCCATCAATGGTGATAGAAACACTTCTGCTATATGGAGATTTTATTCTAGTAATTTATAATAAGTAAGTCCAATACAACAAAAGCAATTTGCTCTCAGAACCTGTAATTTATAGCAAGAGGATTTGGCAGTTGCACACTGAAAAGAAGCTTATACCTCCTTCAAGTTAGTAACTAACAGTGTCAAACATTTCAAAAGTTACTTACTATGGATTTTTTTTTTTTGCTTTCTAATACCAAGTGCTATCACAATATGACTAATTTTGGCTGATCAATTCTCTCACTTCTTCTGAAGCTGCCCTTATCCTCCTATCTCTGGAATGGAAAAATCTAAAATTTTCACCTTAAGTCCCTTCAAACTATGAATTCTATCTCTGACCCAGCAGGAGAAGAGGCAAAAATGCATACATGAGTCAGAAGTCAGACTAAACCAAATAGGAAACTACATTCTCCTTCTAAATGCTACTGCTTACAGCCCATGTGTTCAAAATGTGAAGACTCTGCCCTGTAATATATTAAAAAAGTCAAGTCCAGTTTATATTTCTGGGTGTTTCCAATTGTCTTGAACAAATGGCTTTTAAGTGCTTACTTATGTGAAATGTAACTGTAATGTAAATGAGCTTATGTATTAATTTTGTGTTACATGAACAAAGCTGTCTCGCTGCTCTGTAATCACTCTTCGTGTTACTTGTTTTAAGCAAATCCCAACTATAAAGACCCCCACCCTGAACAACCACGTAAACCATTTTAAATGAAAGTAAAGACTAACTGAGAAGTGGGACTTGAGGACAGAGAACTTTGTTTCTCTACAAGTAATAATAACAGTAACAGCAATGACAACAGTGATGGTTATATAATAATTCTTGTACAACACTTACTAGGTGCTAGGCACTGTTCTAAGTGCTTGCCATAAATTAAAATTACCCTTTGAGATACATAACTCCCAATAAAGGCTATGCCTTTGTTCTTTTGTGAAAGCATATTTTTTTCTCTTCTAACATGACACATATATGATAAATATATACACAGATATTTGATGTGGATATGAAGGTGAAGAGAGATCAGAAATGGGTGAAAATTATTCTACAGCTTCATAGTAAAAAAAAAAAGACCTAATCAGAATTATCTGTCCTGCTCTTAGCACTTCACAGACAACATTCTACCATATCAATTTATACAAAAATGGAAACAAATATCATTTCCTGCAACAGGTTCTTTCTAGATATCTTTCCTTTTATATATATCTCAGCAAATTATGTGCCTGAGTCACCCTCAAGACCAATCAACTTTTGCAAGAAACTAAATCATCAGTTTAAACTGTGGAAACTTCACTTTGGTGTTAATCCAATCACGAAATAAAAAGATATTTGTAAAGTGCTTTCAAGTCCCCAGATGCTTCCACGTTCATTCTCTTATTTTAACCTAAGCACCTTCCTCCCTGTCAGATGCAGCCTCCTTGCTCTAGTTACTCAATAAAGCCAGGAATTTCCTCAATGAGCAATACATTTAGATAACATCAAACCTCCTAAATAGCTACAAATTCATCTGAAGCTATTTATAAGTCAGCAACTTAGGCTAAAATAATGATAATTGGATAATCTAGAGATAATCCTTGGCCAGTCAGGGTTTATTGCAGGACCAAGATTTTGCTAATTGTAATCTTTGTTTAAACAAAGAGTATTGAAAAGTAGAGACAAACATCTCAGAAAACGTGTCCTTTCCAAAGAACCACAGCGAAACAGGCAGCTTTGGCAGGCATACATCGATATCACAAATGGTAGCTTCGGCAGTTGCATTCAAGCAATAGCTTGAGACTGATTTTCAGATGTACTTTACAGACTAAAGCAGATCTGTTCCTGAAAAGCTGGTTGTGAGTAAGTTTCTTGAAAACAGAATTACATATTTTAAATGCATGGCTCTGGCAGTGGTGGTGATCGTGTGTGTGTGTGTGTGTGTGTGTGTTTGTTTTGAGGGGGGGTGTCAAAATTTAAAAGAGATCTGAATTGAATCCCCCGGCAAGCTAAAGCATCCTTTTGTCATCTTAATGATCGCTCTTTAATGTGTCTGTGCTGCAAATGTGAGTTTTTGTATGGCAAGTTTTCTAAAGCAGGGGGGAGACAGGGGAGGGGGCTACACCTGCACTAAATAGGGAGCTTGTTAGGTGAATGTTGTGATCAGTCCCCGACTTGTTCTGCCTGATCAAGCACAGTGGGCAGAGATCCAATCACAAAAGCATTCCACAAAGCAAGCAAAGCAAAAATGTTCACTAAACTGACTACTGGAATGAAAACTCCTGGGGTCCATCCCTTCCCTTCACTGGGAAAGCGGCACATTCTTACTGACAAAGGAAGGCACAGACTATGGACACATCATCTTCGGAAATCATTTCTTGAGAATGTCTGCAGATGCACTGATAACAACATTGCAGAAAGTACACAGTAAGTTTACTCAAAGTCTTCCTTTCAAGTCTGACAGCTCCTACTCTTCCTTATTTCTTCCTTGGAAAAGTAACCCTTTAAAACACTTCCACTGTTCCAGGGTAGGGTGCCCCTGGGGTCAGGTCTTCCCTTAGCCTTATTATCTTGCTTTACTGGATTTCCCAGAAGACACACCAATTAGATGTTTTCAGTGCTTTTTAAACCTTTCAAACAATATTCATACCCATTATCAAGTTGTCACCATTCCCTCTTTGGGGGGAGTTACAGGAAGAAAATGAGGCACAGCGAAGGTGACCTGCCTGTCACTACTAGTGACAGGAAAGGAACACTCAAGGTTTCTGGCAAAGTATCCTGTGTAAAAACAAAACAAATCAACACAACAACAAATTCCGGAGCCAAACACACTCTTCTTTTAATCACCTGTTGTTTCAGATTATGTTTTGTGCCCTCCAGACATTCAGGCTAACAATGGAGATTTAACCTTCTTGGTAAATCACAGCAAACTAGCATAACAATGACTGCTTTTTGAAAAGTAACAATGACTGCTTTTTTACAAAGTAACTTTTGCACGAGAAAGTGCACCTCCCCCAAAAGTTACAGTCCATGATTAAGGCTTAATATTCTGTGCTCTTATTAAAATTCTTGTAACCAAATTACAGGTATTTGTAGCAAAGTAGCTTTTACCTGTTGATTTGAACAGGAGTTGATAGGATCCAATTTATGGTGCCCTGTTTGCATAAGTCGTTAAGTGTTAGGGAAGGATGTTTGAAAGCATCCTCACGACACACACACACACACACACACACACACACACACACACACACACACATATAACCTTAAACTTTACTCCTAAAAAGTAGAACCAATGTTTACATGATAATCGGGCTTTTTTTTTTCCCCAGATAAATTCACGACTGGATCCAAACAAGTTTTTGCAAAGATCACAAGGAATCGCACACAATGAAAACTGAATTCTACTTTTCGTGCTAAATAGGCACCAGTTAATGGAATGTTAACTCACTTTTTCCTAACGCCGTAGACATCGATTCATTAAGCAATAACCATTAACTTCAGGAAATGGATTCCCAAATTACCCACCTCTGCGGGGAGAGTCGAACTTCTTGTTGTCAGGTCTGGCAAAGTCCATTCTCACGTAGGTGTCGTCGTCGTCGTCGTTGTTGTCGTCAGGATGCTCTGGCTCAGGGGGTCTCGGCACCGGGCGGCGCGGCGGCGGTGGGCGGGCGGCCGCTGCGGCCCGGTTCTCACCGCCGGCTAGGTCTGCAGACGGGTTGGGGGCTCTCGGGTTGGAGCCACCGGGCACGTTTTGGGGCCCCCTGACCGCTTCGGCGGCGGCCGCGGGGCCAGCAACAGGTTGGAACCAGCGGACGGAGGCGGAGTCAAAGCCAGCGGCGGCCTCCCAGCCCCTGGCGGCTCCCCCGATGCCTGGGGCCACGGCGAGGGCGGAGGTGGAGGCCAAAGCCTGGCTCAAGGCTAAGGCTGGCACAGCGGCCGAGGCGGCGGCAGCCGAGGCAAAGGGGGACGAGAGGTCTCTCTCGAGGCTGTCCGTTGAGAAAGCCGAGACCGCGGCCCTGGCCGACCCAAAGAAACTTTGCGAACGGCTTTGCGGGCGTCTTCGCTCTGGCTGTTGTTCTTCCTGCAGCAGCCTGGCTACAGGTCGTGGCTCGGAACAGCGGCCAGGGAAGAGCGAAACGTCCATACGGCACTCAGAAAACGGGTCGACCACATAGATGCGACCTGTTTCGGCATCATAGCGAATGGCACTGTCACCAAAAGGCACGGGCGGTGTCATTGCTGGATTGAAAATCACTTCAATGTAGTCACCCTCTTCCTCATTCGCACTGCCATCTGTAGCGCTGGGAGGAAGAGGCACAAGGGGCCACCTAACACCTTCCAGATAAAGGGGGTTGGCACCTGGAATGGCCCTTAAAAGATTCGAGAGCCTGTGTGCTGGGTTTTGAAATGGCAGTCCAAAGTCAACATTCATATAGTTAGAAAAGCCTGATGGTCTGGGGCCAGCAATGATGCCCCACGAACCTGGCAGCCGGTGAATAAAGGGGGCTGGCACATTGCTCTCTCTCTTAGTGAAGTCCATGTTGACGTAGTCATGAGAGCTGTCAGCTCCTCTCTGTTCCCGTATGGGCTTTTGTGATTTGGGCTTGATTTTACTTCCTTTTGTGATGAAAGAGAGGCGGTTAGGTCTCTTAGCCTTGTTCTTGGGGGGTCCGTCATCTGAAAGCTTTGAGGGTGACGCCCCATCTCCAGGCTTTGAGAATGACCCCTCGACCGAAGGCTTTGAAACTGCATCTTTGGGGCCCCGGTTAGATGAGGCTTCCTTGTCTAGGCCCTTCCCGGGGAACTTTCCAGGTAACATCGGTACATACTCACTGTGGTCACTCTGTCCCAATGGGGAGCCCTGAAAAGGGTTTGGCAGGGAAACGTAGGAGCTCCAACTTTTAGAGGAAGAGCCA
This sequence comes from Ailurus styani, assembly GCA_002007465.1. Classification (NCBI taxonomy): domain Eukaryota; kingdom Metazoa; phylum Chordata; class Mammalia; order Carnivora; family Ailuridae; genus Ailurus; species Ailurus styani. The sequence goes on from LNAC01000731.1 coordinate 462,049, forward strand.
CCCTGAGGATTTGGGGGGCTTTTTGGAATTGCGCCGGCTCCAGGAGCCATAAACATATAGTCACTCTCACTGTCATTGTCCTTGGACTCATCCTCCCTTTCAGGATCCTCCTTTTCAGGATCTGCCTCTTTCGGGGGACCTGGGGCAGGTGGTGGGCTCACTCTGGGAAACATCATCATGTACCCTCTTGAATCTTCAAAAGGTGAGCGAGAGTGGCGCAGTTTTGAAGCAGAGAAGTTCTGAGGAGCCATCGGCATATAATCACTGGAGCTTGGGAGAGGGGCAGCCACCCCTGGTCTCATGGGCACGTATGGGTCATCTTCATCTTCGTCAAAAGCTCTGGCTGTGTGGGGCCCCTGAGCTGCACCTTCCCGGGTCTCTAAGTCTTTGACCTCCTTGGCTTCTTTGCGTTCTTTTGGGGCTCCCTTGTCAGCGCAAAAGTAAAGTCGGAACCTTCCCCCAGACTTGCCTTTACCACCGGTTGCTCCAGCCGGTGGAGGTGGAGGAGGTGGAGGTGGCGGCATGTGCGGCTTGCTTTGAGTTAATTTGCCGAAGTAGGACCTTTTCTTCAGAGATTTTCCTCGCTCACCACTGCCATCGGAGGTTTTCCCACTTCCTGAGCCTTTGCCCCCTCCGGGGTTCTTGCCCCCGCCTGAGCCGTGGCCATCCCCGGGTCGCCGCCCCCCGCCGGAGCCGTGTCCACCGCCGCCGGCTCCCTGGCCACTGCCTGAGCCGTGCCCACCTGCGCTGCCCTGGCCATCTCCTGACCACTGGCTTCCTCCTGCACCCTGGCCCCCCGAGCCCTGGCCGCTTGAGCCCCGGCCACCGCTTGAGCCCTGGCCACCACCGGAGCCCTGCCTGCCGCCTCCCCCGGAGCCTTGCCCGCCGCCCGAGCACTGGCTTCCTCCTGAACCCTGGCTACTGGAGCCTTGGCCACTTGAGCCCTGGCCACCTCCGGAACCCCGGCCATTTCCCGAGCCCCATCTGTTCATGGGCATATAGTCACCTCCGTTTCCTTCCTGAGCCTCTTGGCCCTGGGGACTGCCTCCTTCCCCGGAGTTGCCAGAGCCAGGAGCTTCAGGAGACAGGCCAGCCCTGTGGCTGGGGACTTCTGCAGGATGCGGGACACGCAGCGCTCTGGTTGGGAGGTGGCGGAAACAGCTGGCGGGCACTGAAATCGCTCTCCTGGACCTACGCGCTCTGCGCCCCCTTGCTCGCCTGGAGGGGGCCACGGGTTCGCTGGGTGTCAGGTAGCGCCTGGTGAGGAGCATCTCGTCCTCCCAGTCCCCGAGGGCCCTGAGGTGGTAAAACTGCTCGAAGCGGGACCTTCTCAGCCAGCCGCCGGGCTCGCGCGGCAGCGTCTCCAGGTGCCTCCTAGCGGACAGCAGGGTTAACAGGTGGGCGCCGACGCTGATGCTGTAGCTGCGGCAGCGGGCTCGGTACTCGTCCGCACACAGGGCTCTCATCTTCTCCAGAAACAGCTCGTGCATGTTTTGGGCCACCACACAGTCATCGACCTGCATCCAGAGCTCCCCGGGGCCGATGACGGTGGACCTGCCGACTTCCAAGAAGAAATACTGCTCCGAGTGCCCGCAGCGACGGATGCTCAGGAGCTGGACGACCACGCTGGCCACTTCGGTGTTCAGCCTCACAAACACCACCTCTTCGTCGGTAAGACAGAGCCGGAACACGCCGCTCAGCTCTTTTCTGTGCCC